>VDFB02111349.1:0-27188 GCA_007258455.2 Sequoia sempervirens | reverse complement strand
AAATATGTCATTTAATTTATCAAAAATGGGAAGATTATAGAACATTATGGTAAGCTATCAAAAATTAAGAATTTTTTGATAAAGAAGAAATAACAACAAAGAATCATATGATATTAAGGCTACAAACAACAATAGAGCAACAACAACATAACTGAAGAACACAAACACAAGACATATTGCACAAGAACTAAAAGAGACCAATTGAATCAAAGTGGTTTGAAACCAAAATACTGAGGAGACCATTGGACAACCCCATCCATCAATACTTTGACACCAATCTCCTTTGTGGTGGTTTTTTTTTTAATTGACAGCTCTAGAATCAAATGGACATAAAAACCTTTCTCCTGGCACCACCTTTTTTACTTTATTTGAGTTGAGCAACCTCTCGAACTCCACCAAAAGGTTGAATTTAGACTCCACATCTCTAATTTTCTCAATTTCCCTCTCCCTACAAACCTCCTTTAGCTAGCCGAAGAGGGAATGTCCTCACCATTACTCACTAAGGCTCAAGAAGATGAGAAGACACATCATGTTTTTTCCCTCCAAAAAGATTGATTTCTCCTATTTTTCAAGCACCATACTATTGTGTGACCATCCTTAAGGAAAATATAGCTTCAAACATCAACCTCTAGGACTTTCCCAACCATCTTGAACTATAACCACTAAGAGCAAGAGAGAAACCCACACAAGGGGGCCAATCAAGCCTCCAAAAGAACCATGAGCTAATAACATCATCTACCTCAACCTCTACTTCTACCTTCCTTGTGATAAGGTTGAGGCAATAAATCCAAATGCAAAGAAAGCTCAAGCAGTGCATCAAAATTTGCAATACGCATAAAAGCACAAAACTTGATTGGAAGTGAATTGCATACAATTTAGTCACCGTGCCCTTCAATGCTATTTAGAATTGTGTCATACATATATATAACTATTTTATGGCATTTAGAAGCTTTACAATTTAAAAACTTGCAAATCCATGAGCAAATTTCAAGAAAAAACTAGAACAAGATAAAAGAGCATATCTATAATACAAACTCAAAACTCACTGTCCGAGTGCAATATTTGATGTAGAAAGCTTCCTTTTCCTTTGCAATGTTTTTTGAGATTCAACATTTTTCTATGAAACTTCATGACTAATACCATTGCAACAAAAGAGAAGTAAATTAATGTGTATGTTGGAGTATAGAGAAGCCAACATATTTTAATTTTGATCGATCCCCCTATCTATCAAAAACAAATGTTTCATTCACCACAACCATTCAATAATGCCAATGATCATTACCTCCTCTAGTTATGCGAGTCACTAGCCAAGAAAACAACAAGTATTTTGGTGCTCAAAGTTGGTTGATAAGATTTTCTACGAGATTTTCTCTAGAAGATTGTATGTCTTTTCATATTAAAATGGAGAGTAGATTTCAATTTTACCATACTAAATATATAGATTTGAGTGACACTTTTAATAATTCTTAATGTGATTCAAGTAAACAAAATATTTATATAAAGTTAAAATTTTAATAGATGTAATTTAAAAGTCAACAATGCAAAAAAAATATATTTCAATCAAAATGAAATAAAAAATAACAATAATTTTATTTATGCACTAATTGTTCACTACAATAACACAACATAGCTTCAAAATTGTAATGTGCCCATAGTATAGAGCATTTCCTTACTTAGTAGAGCTAACCCAAATCTCAAGCCCCCTGTGTTCAATTACTTACAAACCCTTAAAGAGATTTGATCCTATCCTATAGAGTTCATAGCCAAAGCTCAGGGGGTCACCCAATAAGAAAATAGATAAATGATTATTTTTCAAAATATTGAATAAGAAAATTAAACATAAACTATAAATTTGCTCAAAAAATTTAATTCTACACAATGATTGGCTAAATAAATAAAGGAAATTGCATCCAAGGAATGCATTAGTATTCCTACTTCTGATGGGAAGTAAAAGGCAAAAGAAGGAATGATAAAAAGTTCACACAACATATGTCACCAAATTAAGGAATGGCAAAATGTTCGCCACTTTTCTCCAATGCCTTTATATCACGACCACAGCCCAATTGATAGAGGGCATATTAATCAAGATACTAAAACTACTTAATAGTTTTGAGTGTATACATTCTCACTTGATTATGTAAGTCACTATTTTTCATATTTATTTGATGAAGATTTCCTATCGTATAATTCTCCCTCACAGTTCGTTCATCTCATAAATTAGCTTAAATTTCAAGTAAAAATCACATACAACAAAATTGCATTGCTTAACGAGATTCTTATCTTGTTGAGAAAACAAAGAGCAAAATATAAGGTTAAATTGGAAAACCCTTCGGGTATTTCCTAAAGATCATTACCAACAGATGTAGTTCTTACCATTGCCCTTTGATATCTTCTTTGCTTAAAAAGCGCCCTTTGAATTGCAATAAAGGTGTTACGCATCAAGCGCTTACACAAACATGCACATGGGGATATATGGCCGTCAAGGTTTAAACTGTATTGTTACTTGACCACATCCTGACAGATGTAAGGCACATTAATCACATTGTTGTGCTAAGACAGTGCCACATATCAATGGTCCTCAAATTTCACATTGCATTGCCCCAAACGTTTTCTCTTCCACATTATATGGGGTTTATTTGAGATCTCCAAAAATAATCTTCATTTTTTTGTTCATGGTAATCTATTGTGAGAGTAGCCGAACTTTCAACTATACCATAATTTCCTACAACATTTACAAATAAAATAAATTCATGGCGAACAAGTAAATTGATCATAATACAAAGTTATAGACACCGGGGGATCTCATGTATAATGTTAAAAAGCTGCAATATATAACTTGGAAAAGAGATCAGATCAAACAATAGAAATGCCTTTAGGTGTAAGTTATATGTAATTGAAGTTATTATCATTATGTTGCAGCACTCTCTAAAAAACAAACAGTGTAAGTCAATAGCAAAAACCAAATTGACGATAAATAGTGATGCGATGATTCAGTCATAGAAATAAGCAGTTTTTCAAATCACGCGCTAAACAAATGCTGGTACTAATACAAGAATTAGCAATGACTGTTTTACCTCAACCCACTACAGGAGCATTTTGTAAAGCTTTAATTCAGAAAAACTACTTAACAACCCGGTTATAAATTGTCCTATCTGTACAGTGACAAATCTCAGTCAGCGAATTAAAGAGATCATTGGGGAGCAATATGGCACGCTAATGGGATGACAATTAAAATTCATGAGAGCGTGATGACATATACATAAAGTCTGTGGCAGCTTCAAGAGAATAGATTCCTACTTTAGGAGGGTTTTGACAATTGATTTGACATTAAGTTTTTTCAGATCTGTATATGATTGTCCACATCCCACAAACATCACAGGCGATCCTGAAATGTAGACCATAGAAAGTGCAGCTCCAACCTGAAGAAAAGACGACAGTTCAGAAAATTGGTAGTGAAATAAATTTGCTTGGGTAGCTCCATTCAATCATGCTAAGCCTCAAAGCAACTTGTGACAGACAAAGGGTTTGCAGATCAATCATTTTATGAGATCTATCTACAACAGAACACAGTAGAAGACACCCTGGGCATCTTCAAATACAATTTTCATTTGCAAAACGTTATAAAAACAAATCTGAGCAACCAAGAAGTAAAACTCATCTAAAAGCTCTGTGTCAGGTTGTTAAAATCCTCACCTTATCATCAATGGTATCAAACTTTGTCAAAAGAATTCCGTCAATCAACCTTGCATTGGAAGAAGTCGAAAGGTCTGCTAGTTTCTGAATCACCAAAACATTGAAAAAAAAAATGAATTTATCAGTTCATATTTCCAGGTTTGTGACTTCCAATCCACCTCAGATATAAGAAAGGGTAATTACAGTGAATCTATAATATGAGATGAGTAATAAGCATTCATTGGGCTTTACCTGATCAAACTTTGTGAGTTGATCCACAGCATCATTGCCAACCAGTGCTTCACCAACAAAAAGCACCAAATTTGGGCTATTGACATTGATAAGTTTTGAAAGAGCTCTCATCAACGGTTCATTATCCTGCAAGATGGAATGCATAGAAACATTTACACAACTCCTTGCAGACAGTCGGTCTGTCATTAATATATGCAGATACCAGACAGCCATCTGCCAGAGAAAACAAATCCTTGCTTCTTCTAACATAAACTACAATGAAATAAAGTTCTCTGATATATACCTGCATTCGTCCTGCTGTATCCACAAGAACAACATCTACTTTATTGCGGTTGGCTTCCTGAATGGCTTCCTTTGCAACCATTGCTGGATCCTTTTCATACCCCTTCTCAAATATAGGAATCTACAAATGATAAAAGTCCATATCATTAAGACACACAATTGATGGTTTCAGATTCCTTGTACAACCAGACAAATGGTCTACATGTTAATCTTACCTGAAGCCTACGAGCATGAGTGCGAAGCTGTTCAACAGCTCCTGACCGAAATGTATCGCAGGCAGCCATCATAACACTCAGGTCATGACGCAGCAACCAATATGCAACCTGCAGTGTTGCTCAAAAGAGAGGGAAGATAGTTAAATAAGTTCATTAATTGCATACACTTCCAAAAGTTTAATGAATAGTAACAAAATAACCCTGAAAGTAGATATCGTGACAAACCTTTGCAAGGTTTGTTGATTTTCCCACACCATTTACTCCCACGAAGACAATAACATATGGCTTGCCTTGCTCTTTGGCAGCATGCACATCCCTCAAAATATCCACTGATCGCTGAGGCGTTAGAATGCGAAGAAGGGCTTCTTCCATAGCTGTCTGCAGTCAAAAAGTAATCTAATGTGACACACAATTACAATAAAAAACTAATAGAAGTTGATCCAATACAGTAGCGTATCATGTTTAACAAATTGCTCAAATTAAGCTTATCGATCTTTGGCTTTAATTTTTCCACAACATTTTATCTCCAAAACACACCTGAACAGTAGAAGAGACTCTTGTAAAAGAGCCCAACTTTTTGCCCTCCAGGCTGGCTGCTACTGATTCACACAGTTTTTCAGCAATCTCCTCTGCCTGCAACATTGGAAACGTGCTAATCTTCTCATGTTCCATTTACAGTAACTATAAAGCAAACTAAACATTTCTCATGGAATTAAGAGGACTATTATGGAATCCAGCGAAGGAGTACAGACCACATTCTTGGTCATAAGTCGATCTTTTAGAGCTTTCAGAGCTGGCTCCAGGTCTGATTTTTCCAAAATAGAATTGCCTGAAACACTGCACAAGAGAAATAAAGATTTGATCATGATTCATAACAATTCATGAGTAAGGACACAAGCTAGAGAGAGTAGATAACTCAGCTTAACTTGCAAGTTAGATGAAACGTAAAATAAGCAATGGTTACATTTCTCAATTTGCTGAAGCTATTCTCCTGAATAAAATAGGCTTCTTTTATTAGATTGCTAACAATGGAAGACAACATGGTCCTTTATCCCATCTCACATGATCGCAAGGAAACATGAGATGTGGGGCCAGGGGGGCCAATTTTCAAATCGGGAAACAGATGTGCATGACTATGTATATGGCAATGATGTTTCTGTCGCTGTACCCATGTTTCCTGGTGACAATGCTCTCCCATGACAGAGAGTACCACATCAAAGGTTACATATGTAAATGACTTTCCTCTAAACTGATATTCTCATACACTTAAATAAATCAGATCCACTATTCAATAATAAAGCATTCGTCAAAATGGAACAACATTACGACTTCTATTTTTTACAAAAGATATAAATAGTTATTAATACTAGCTTCCCAAATATTCATGAAACAGCCTATCATGAATCCATGCTATAGATAGATACGGTGAAACCCATGAACTCGCAGCAAAACACATTAATGTCAAAAACAAAAGTGCATTCTTATCTCAAGAAATCTAATTAAAAATGCAGTCACAATTGATGGCAAAAATGAAAATTCTGATTTCTCCTTCCAATTGTAGCATAATCAACAGGAGACATTGGGAATGGGTACAGTGATAGGGAAGCCATTTTCAAATAAGGATATGGGGATAAATGTCAAGAGATACCAGAAAATGTAGGTACTGATACAGGGGAGAGGTCCCATCCTTCTAAACTCATTGCTAGGTAGTTTATTTACATAAGCAAGCCTACAATGTGTTGATGTTCACCAGATGATGTGTATTGGCTTCTGGCCCAATGAAGTACATCTTAATCAAATAATACCCTTGCACCTTTCAACAAGATAATTTTTTGCAGAACATTAAATGGCTGCACAATATCTTATTAAACCTGTAAATTTATTCTTTACTCTAATTATTATAGAATAGAATTCACTTCATCTAGCTGAGGGAGCACCCACAAGTGTAAGAGTACAGTCTTTGCCTGGCTAGAATAGAAATCCTAGTTAAGAAATCCATACGGTGTAATTGCTGTTGAATCAGAAAATTTGGTACATATACTTACTACATATGAAGTTGTTAAACCCTAGCTACAAATCAAACCTAAGGAAATCCACATATTTCAATTTGTGTCAACCATAAATTGTGAAAAAATGTTGACCTAAGATTCAACAAAAAGCCTCCAATTCATAAAAACTTCTATGGCTGATTAACATCCAGTTAAGACACTTTATCACAATCTATAAATGTATGTAGGTTATAAGTATATAAAATGAATTTCTACAATAAAATCTGAAAAAAAATTCACCCACAGCTGTCCAACATTATTTCTACAGATTCTCTGGTTAGAGAAGGATATTCATACTCCAATAAGGAGGACTCTGTAAAAAGGTCTCACACGTGTATAATTTTCCTCATAGGAGTCTTAACTTTTAAGTTCTATTTCCCACAGACCCTTCTCAAAAATACAAAATAAGTAGAGTTATATATGGCTCAAAAAAGTTCATGAATTCAGATGCCTGACTTGACAAACACATAGAGATTGCATCTAATCCAATATAAATTAAAAGGAGTTCTTAAACTACACTGATGGCACAAAAAATGGAAAAAAGTACAGCCTACATGTTACTGTTTTCACTGTGCAACTCAAGATTTTCCATTCTCTTTTTTGGAGCATATAGAGTGTCTATAATTACAGTAGTAGTAGCAGCAGCTAAGAATGTTTCACATCACAATCCATAGCTTCTTGCAAGTGTATACAGTTGATAAAGCTTGGCATCCAAAATTATCTTATCCCTCATTAGGACGGCTCTTGTTGCACTGATTATTATTTTGAGAAGTAAAGTACGTGTACCCCAATTATTTTTTTAATGTGGCCTTTTAAATTTCTTTCAGTCCAACCCGCGGTTGGGGGCAGGTGAAGGCCACCAAAGTTATATTGTCCACTACCTCCCAGGCCAGGGATTGCTGGTACCATCTTGGATTGGTCCAACCACTACATGCGACAGCTTGGCTAAGGAAAATTTTAAGATTATGTTAAGACTTTTGTATAAATTCTTGTAAAGGTATAACTTGAATCATGTTTACCACATTCAAATTGATTTGTGTACCTCAATTCATTGATGTACGAATATGTTCATATGGGGAAATCCCACTTAGTAATCTAAAAGTGTTTTATGCAAGGGACTTCAGAACCACGTCAATAAGAATATATTATTGCTTTCTGTAACAATTAATGGTTGATGGAACTGGATTTATTATTCTGTCCATCTATTATCAACGTTGAATCTTGCAAATGTAGATTATAAGTTGAATTATTGATAAACTTAAGTACTTGGAAGAATGTTTGTTTCAGATTAGTATCCTGTTACTGGCTGCCAGTTACTCATTAAGAAGGTGCAAGGATTTTTCCAAGTACTCAACTGCATCTTATACTTGGATTTGACTTGCATGCAAAGCTAAGATAGATTCCCAGTAGACTATGTTGCAACATAAGAGCACAAATTTTAAATCACTTGCTTAATTAGTGACTAAATATTTGCTTTGAAACAAAGTTGCGAGAATCTTCTATCCGTTATACTTGGCCATTTGACAAACTCAGTTACAGTACCAATTCAGGGATGATGATTAAAAGACTGTCTCTTGGATGTAAAGGACATTGGTTTTCTCTAGGCTAGTCTATCATGGATGCAATTCCACTAAATCTCGTTGAACTGGAATAAGTAGGAAAAAAGAGGAAAGAAAGTCATCAAGTCATTAACAAGACTCCAAAGTCCACACACATCTGTCAGCTTTTGCTTACCCTCTCTTTTTCTCCTTACAAATTAGATAGATTCAATTGATGTATTGTATTAGTATGTGATTAGAAGGTATGGCATTGACTTACTTCTCATTCATAGCGACCAAATGATATAATTGTATATGTAGAAATCTAATCTATGAAGAAAGTAAATTTAGTTGGAAATTAGTTTGAAGTCTTTGAACTAAACGAAGGGAAAGGACCCTCCCCAAAGACAACCTAAACAAGTTTTAACTTTTCCTAGTTCAGCCTTTAGATGTTATTACAAAAAAGATAATTTAAGTTGACCTGGAATAGGTTTTGTGCAGTTGCTTTTATTCATGTTGCCCAATAAAGTTAATTGTATATCTTTATATATGCCAGAAACATGATTTTCTTCACTTGAAATTTTGCATGTTTGAGTTACCACATTCAACATTATAATTTAGATTTTCCTGTTTTGGTCCATGTATTTTGAATTCACGAAGAGGAGAACTACCTTGGATCTTAACATCAGAAAATACTTCTCACCATTAATTAAGACATACAGCTTTGAAGAGTTATTCTACACTCATATGGATACGCTTTTATTCTGTTCATTCTCAAGTTACAAAGATACAAGGTTAGTAAGGTGGCATTTTAATACCTCTATGGAGGTACCCATGGCATGGTCATTATGGCACTACAACCTATGGACCATTGCTGTTATGGCACTATTTTGTTAGACCTTCACTGTAATTTTTTTTATGTAATCAAAATCATATCTAATAAGAACAAATCTAAACAAAAATCATTTAATAAGCCTCAAACACCAAATGAGCATTTGAGTGTCTTATGGTTCAAAAATTGCACTTCAATACCAAACTACAAAACAAATGGCAAGAAAACTAAAAAAGAACTGAAATATTTTACCTCTGGAAAATAGAAGAAAACCATCCTTTCTTCTTGGGGGCGGAATCGGTTCTGCCTTTTGCATCTTCTTCCTCCTCTATCTCACTTTCACTGCTTTCATACTCATCTTTGTCCATCATACTTTTGCCTTGATCCCCTAAAGCTGCTACGTTTTCCTCCCCTTTCTCTTTTACAGGATCCGTAAAATCCAGCTTCACCTCCTGAGGTTTATCATCCCAAACTCTATTCTTCTTCAGTTTCTTCTTCCCTTGCTCTTCCTTTGGAGCTTTAGTTGTTTCATTTTTTTTACCAGCTTTTGACCGCAATTTCTGTAACTTATTTACATCAAAGGCTGTATCAGTTGTTTTTTCAACATCACCATTCTCATGTTTTTTACTCTCTCCATTGGCATTTCCATTGGAAAGTGATTTTATGCTGGACATCCTACCATCTTCATCATCTGCACCACTTTTGCTTTGTGATCTGCTTGAGCTCTTTCCTCCCTTACCCAGAGTTCCAGTTTTCTGATTTGCAGTTTGCCCTTGTCTCTTTATCGGAGCCTCTGTCTGCTTCACTTTCTTCATTTCTTCTGCTCGAGCCTCAGACTCTTTTAACAGCTGCCTAAAGGTGTCATCAAAATCCGTGTAAATCATTCGCTTTGGATTATAAATTTCCACAAATTCACGCTTTACCATGGCAAGTAACTCATCCACATACAGAAGATGCAGCATACGCTGATAAACAGCCACAAAAACAAGACCTAACTCATTATGAAAGGTCCATTTTAGTGTGTAAGATGCCCCAAGGGCATCATACTGATAAGCTGCATCGGCAGATCGTTCCTCCAAAAGACAGGACCGAATTAAAGCATCAATGGGAGAGCCTTTCAGGGCATTTCCAAGCTCTTGGCATGTCCAAAGAATCAATCCACCTCTGGTGAAGATAAGCAATTGCTCTAACATTTTTTAGAATCTTGATTCTGCAACAACCAATATAAAGTCAAGATTGAAACTATTTAGTATTTAGCTACTGTAAAGAGCTTTAAATGTTCCTTTCAATTATTTGATAGCATAAGCATACGTACATCAAAAGTTGCTCTAATTTCATAAAGTCGACTTGATTCAAAATTACTTTCACTTGTATAATTTCAAGCTAAAATTTAAATCCAAAGTCATGCCAAACCATTCGAAAACTTTAGTTCAACTTGGCTTCTTTGTTTTTCCACAGATTGCTTTCTGTACTTGTAAAATTTCTTCCAAAACCCAAATTGAAATCCTTTTTTTTTAGATCTTGCAAATTCTTCAAATTTTCAAACTTTTCCGATAATATCAAATTCCATTCCGCTATTTATATATTCCTCCATGCCCTTTATATTTTGCTGACAATTTCAATTTTTCAATAATAATTATTAATAATTATAAGAAAAACATCCGCCAAATTTTCACTTCTAAATCCGATAAACAGAAAAATTATATCAATAATTTCCTCAAAAAAGTCCAATTTTCTCGAATAAAAAATAAATTAAAACCTGCTTAAATTTCATATAAACAAATTTCACAGGAATAAAATGCGAAAGCCTTAATAAAAATCTTTTTAACCACTTCCTCACAAAAGTCCAGCTATATTCAAAGAATTAAAAAACCCTTAAGATTGCATATCAGCAAAGTTTCTCAGAAATGAAATGCAAAATCCCCAAAAATTACATCGTTTGCTTTCTCAAACTATCCAGCATTAATTTATGATTTAAAAAAGACTTTAAAGTGCAGATCAACAAAAATTCCCAGAAATGAAATACGAAAACCTTAAATTTTACATCAAACGCTTCCTGATAAAAGTCCAGCAACAAAAACCCCTAATTTCGGATCAAGAAAAATATCAAATTAAATGCAATAACCATAAATTTTAAATCATTTGATTCTCTGATTAAAGGCCAGTTATATTCAATGGCAAAAAAATCAGTTTTATTTTGATTTCAGCAAACCTTGCACTCAATTTATAAACCAATTTTACAAAATTTGCAGTAAAAATTTCCCCGTCAAAGGTCATTATTAATTCGATGACAAAAAATGCTTACATTTCAGATCAACAAGTTCTTAACAAAAAATTGCGGGAATGAAATATAAAGACCTTCAATTTGCATCAGTCAATTCCTATTCAAAGGGCGGTTTTATTCAACAGCGAGAAAACCAAAACTTAAATTTCACATCTACAAAATATCTCTCAACTGAAAGCCACATTTTACAAATTTGACATTAAAAATTTCATTGTCAAAGCTTGATTTTAATTAAATGACCAAAAAGTGTTTAAATTTTAGATCAACAAGTCTTTCGACAAAATAACCCTGAAATGAAACATCAAAACCTCAATTTACATCAATCGTCCCTAATCAAAGGGCGATTTTACTAATCGACCAAAAAACAAGAGGTAAATTTCATATCTGCAATTTTTCACTCAATTGAGAGCCAAAATTTCCAAATTTTACATCAATCTAGTGCTCGTAAACGGACAATTTCATTCAACGACCAAAACAACTACATTTCGTATAAGAAAAAATATATATCACTCTACTGAAAGCCAAATTTTATAAAGCTTACCTCAATTGAATCCTCAGAATATGACAATATTTTATCTGCTCTGATCGGGCAACCGTGATCAAAATCCAGATTAAAACTAAGAAAAATCTTTTAAAAAAATTTAAAACCCTAGACAGGTCGATGAAGACCCCTATTTACGTTTCCTTTTTTTCTATTTTTATGCTGCTAACTTATAGTGAGCATTTTCTCTTCCTACGGACTTTGACTCTCTCTCTAAGGCCGCCTACATTGAAAAAGCAAAACACGCGTGACATTTAAGAGCAATTTTATTGGTCCACTAAGACTCGAAATATTTAAGGGAATGTTGGGGATTGAAGGTTACACATGGTAATTGAAATGAAATGAAATATTTTAATGACGTTTACAAGGTCAAAGAAGTCTATGGGACTCAAGGACAGCACAAGAGTCTCCACAGAAAGGCCCTAGACAGTTTGTAAACTCCATTCGAGATCAGCCTATTTTGATGATGAAGTTTGTTGTTTTGTCTAACCTTGACTCTTCAAACAGGGTATTTAAATTATCATACGGTGTCTCCATAGTTAGCCCGAATGTCTTTATACGCTGAGCACTCTATGATGAAGTGTTATTTCGTCTCCACCATACCCTTGTTACAAAATCGGCATATTCTTTTTTCCCACTCTTCTTTAGGAACCACCCACCTACCTGTTTCACACCTAAGATGATGTGAACTAGTTTGTAATTAAGCTATCAACATTTTTGCTTTCCATTTGATATTCGTTCCTATATAGGCTTTTTCTTCATGGTCCTTTGTGGGATTGAGTTCTTTGATTTAATAATCATTTTTACGCCCTATTTAAAATAGAGGTCGCATCGAAGGTGTAATGTAGAGAAAATATTGTTATTAATAATTAAATTGGTTTTTTAATATATTTAGGGTATATATTTGACTCAATTTTGGAATATAGAAAAGTTAACTATTTAATAATTGTATGAAAATTTTCAAAATTAAAATTTTAAGGTTAAGATCTTAGTTGGTTGTAGTTTTTAGACAATTCGATCTTCTTGTTAAATTTTTGTTTGAGGAGTTATTATTAGTTTTGAGTATTTTTTTGATATTGTAGAGTGAGTTTGGGTTTTACCTATTTGGTTTCAACATTAATTTTCTAGGTCATTTAGTGCTCTCACGATTATCTATTCTTATAGAGATGATGTCACTAAAAATATTGTTGGTGAAAGGAAGTAGAGGTGTAGAATATTTTCCTACACTTATTTATGAGAGGAGACGTGTGTAGAAACTAAACAAATCATAAAGTTACAAGAAAATAAACTCAAAGCAATACACCATAGCATAGTGACAAGTTTATTGGTGCTTAACCCTCTTATAAATCATTGGAAACCAAGATGAACAAAGAATGGTGTAATGCCCAAAATTTTCACTAAGAAAACCGACTAATTTTTTTTAACAAGTATTAATTATTACCCATGTGTACATGTATTAATTTGTATTGAGGGTCTAACCATGGCTTACAAATTTAGGTTGTGACATCTTATCAAGTGCAAAAATTAACTCTAAGAGATTTGCCATATGAACATGAATAGGGTTTCCTTGCAAACACATTTCCTCACAGCCTTCTAAAATTCACCCTATTACTCAAGTTTCAATTTAGCCCAAGTGCATTCTTAAGACTATTGTCTAAGACCAAGGGTTAATTAATAATTGCATTAAGAACACCTTAGGCTTTCAATTGGGTCAATCATGGGTTGACTACATGTTGGGGGTTGAAGATAAGTAAAACCCCAAGGTTAAACTATGGCTTAGTTATTTAGTTTTATACAAATGAATATTACATACTCCCCCTTGAGGAAGTTAGGAAATTGATACCTTTCATAACTAATTTACTTATATCTTACCAATTTAAATCTAAATTCTTATGTTTGGATAGTTAATTTTAATTTATGATGTTCAAGAGTTTAAATGGTCATTCTCTTCCCATGATTATTAACCAACTTAATGGCCTTAGATTACTTTGTATTCAATATAAATTTTGATAGCCATTTAGTAATGTAAGGGAATTTAATCCTTAAAATCCACTTTACCCATAATAATTTATGTAACATTATTTTAAGTAGATTCTTAATAGACAAATCTTAAGATGGCGTATCACATTCAATTCTCTCACCCTTATTGATGAATTCAATTTTAAAAAATAAAAAATAAAAAAACCATTTTAATTTATATAACTATTTCACTCTACATTTACTCTCAAGAAGATTATTATTTATATGATTTAGTCAGTATTTAATACTTCAAAGTTGCAAGGGTTTATGAACCTTAGATTTTAATTCTAATAAATAAATTAATTCACAACTTATTACTTAAATTCAATTTCACATGGTAAAAAGATCTTATTCAAATGTCTCATAGGATGATTTTATTTAGTTGTAAATTTTATAAAGTTCATCCCCAAATATTATAAGAGTGACTTTAAGTTACAACTTGAAGTCACGTGTCTTAGTTGCATTGCCCCCTCCATGGATATTTATTAATTAAACAAGTTTACTTGAAGTAATCCTTATTTATAATGAATAAAGTGTACACTCATTTTTTTACCATTGGATGAAGTTTCATCACAATGCTTAGATCTAGGGTGTCATAAGCAAACCTAACCCATGAGATCTCTTATAAATTTTACTTTTCTTTTATGATCTTTTTATTTGTTTTGTAGTTTGGAAGAGAAGTTAAAGGATGGAGGAAGGGGTGTTATATTTCAGCCAACTCCCTTATTCTTATTGTAAAGAGAATAATGAGAATGTATTTTTATATATACATATAATATTTGTATATATATATTTTTTTTTGTATGAATTGAATGATCATTGTTCATTTTATTTCTATCTATAAATATTCATGTAAATATATTACAGAAAATGTATAATTTCATATGTATATATTATTTTATATTACATCCAAACTAATGTTTTGTGTATATACACAAACTTAAACAACAATATATCAATCCAGGTTAATAAATATGTATGATCATATTATTATAGTCAAGTGATATTTATATATACCCCCTCATATATATATTTTTAATGTAGATTTAAACTATACTGCATATTTTATATATATTTTTTATAATTTTATTTTTAGGCCTGCAACCCTTTCTCACAAGGGGTCGAACCCCTGTGGGTGTCACAACTCCCCAAAGGGGGCCATAGTGACACCACCCCTGTTGGCCACAGGACCTCTTAGGTCGTGGTGGCAGAGGTTCACCCAAAAAAATTAAATCTTTTTTTTTGTTATTTTAAATCTTCTTTAATAAATTAAGTACTAATTTTTATTTAATTAAAATATAAATTTGAATATATTAATGTTATTTTTCAAGTTAATGCATATATTTTGGAAGTAAATATATATAATTGGTTCTAATTTCATATATTTAAAATAAATATGAATATACCAATATATGTTTATTTATTATATATAAACACTTGCATGCATTTGATAAATAGATATATAAACTTGCATATATTTGTTAATTCTTATTAGTCATATGTTATATGTATTGTGTCTTTTCACCTTCATACTTAGTTTCACATGACAATGTGTAAATCCACCTGAATAAATAATTATGTATTGATGTACATCCATATATGTAAATAACAATGTGTAAACTTAAACATGGGGATGCATCATTTTGAGGACATTTTATTTTGTATTCTTGTGAAATCTATCAAGGTTAACTTCCCATCAATTTTTTAAACTCAATGTACATTGTTTTTTTGCTAAGTAAACTCAATGTACATTTTATCTTTAAAGCCATCAACATGATTTTTAGGAACAAAATGTATATAACTTTAGGGGTAGGTGATAATATTTTATATTCCTTCCTTATTTACTAACTTTAACTAAATAAAAGTAACATACAAATATTTTCTTACTCATTCTTTTAATGCACATAGCATTAATGTTAAATATTAACAATATATCCTTATTGTTACTTAAGAACTTCCATACACTTACAAAGGTTACAAGGCCCCCTTTTAAGGTTATTTCCTATGCATTTCTCTTAATATGCTACAATAATGAAACAAATGTATTCATCAATGTAAATAGATTTCCACAATCCATATGAATTTGAATCTATTGCTTCTGGATTTGATTGTGTGGACTCTTTTTTCATCAACGTTTAGGATCACACACAGTGAGCCATCATCAGGATGAGAGTTGAAAAAGATGATAAGAGATAAGTTCGACTAAGCTTTATAACTCTATGCACTTCTCTTAATATGCTACAATGAAACAAAGGCCCCTTTAAGGTTATTTCCTATGCACTTCTCTTAATATGCTCATTAATGAAACAAAAGTAGTCATCAATGTAAATAGATTTCCACAATCCATATGAATTTGAATCTATTGCTTTGGATTTGATTGTGACTCTTTTTTCATTAATTGATCACACAAGTGAGCCATCATCAGATGGAGAGTTGAAAAGATGATAGAGATAAGTTGCAACTTATCTCTTATCATCTTTTTTCCATCTGATGATGGCTGTGTGATCCAACAAAAGAGTCCAGCCAATCAAATCAATAGATTCAAAAAGTAGTCATTTCCACATCTTAGTATGCATCTTCAAGTCTCTCATACCTGCACATGAACACAACTTCTCCAATGGTCATGGGAGGATGCTCACCTCCCAACCATTGACCTACTCATAGGTCACCCCCAAGCTAGGAGATCTCCCTAAGAACTGAGTTACACACACACAAACTCATATATCCATTTACAATCACAATAAAACAACCAAAATTTTAATAAACATATATCCATCCCTATAATCCATTTTTCCATCTAAAACACAATCTCATAAACACGTAGTCCACTAAAACCCCACTTTTCTCATACACATAAGCTAGGGATACCTTACCCATAACTTAGGTGAGTTTATCCCTAACATCCCATACCATATTAACAACATTCAAAAAAACACAATCTTAAGAGTGAACAACACCCATAAATTTTAAGTGGCATTCACATACTTTACAAAATAGATCAAGAAGCCAAAAAATTAATCCTCTTTCTCATTCCCAAATGAGAGTAAAACAAAAAACCCTAACTTGAGTTCCATGAATGAAGGAGTGGCACTTATCACTCTCACATTCCTCTCTCAAGCACACTCTCCCACAAGTGCACACACATGTGAGACTTTTTTGGGAGATGGGGAGTGTAGTTGGCACTCTTCCTATGGTCTCTTACAAAGGAGGCACACACGTGTGAATCCTATGCGTGCTTCCCCAAATCCATAAATGAACTTAGAGGAATGAGAATGAGACAAGACAAGTCAGCTCTTTCTCATTCCAAGACATGATTTTCGTCACTCCTTTTAATGGGCCATTAAGAGGGGTCAAGTCAAGGTCTTTGATCAAGTTTGAGGTGTAAAAGAACCTCAGACTCATAGCTACTTACCCTAGGGTACCAAAAATCAAGAAAAAAAATAAAAATAAACTTTTAAACCCTTGAAAACCCCATAAAAGAAGGCATATGAAATTTCCCACCTAGGATGCCAATTCACATCTTAGGGTCATATGAAATTAACTAAAAATAAAAAATTAGCATTCATAATTGTCTTTACAAATTAAATACATCACAACACATTGACACTTAACATTATGAAATAAATCACATTATAAACGAGACTATAGTCCCTCCATATGGACTATATTATTGGTTTCATGGTTTAATCACATAGGGTTCCCAAGAGATCTCTAATTCCATAGGCCATGGAATTATACCTGTGCACTCAATATCATATGTCAATATATTCAATAATCATCATAGTTGAAGCAAAGTAATTAAACAAACACATTTACATATATTCATAACTCAATTTTAATAACAAATTATTCACATTGTTACTTTTCATCAATTCATGTAATTCCCAATTAAACCTAATTTTCAAGATTCATAGCTTTTCAATTTTATAAGGCATATTTCATTTAATACATATAAACAATATTGTTTAATTCTCAGTAATCATCTAATTATTCTAGATTGTCATTTCATTTCATCTTATCTAACATTACATTCTTAATTCTACTTTTTTCATATAAGATTGTTCAAGCATATAATAATAAAGCATCTCTAGCTAGGTCATACTATATAATCAAATCAAAATCTACTGATACGTCATTTATATCAACTTTCATGATTAAGCAAAGCATCATGATTAAACTAGATTAAATTTTGGAGGAAGGGATCTAAAAAAAAATCTACAATTTTTTGCTCAATGACACTTTCCCCTTGAAAGATGATTTACGATGCTTTGAGTCCTAGTAATAAATTCTTGAACAAACTCAACTTCTTTCATCTTCAAATTTTCAAAATCATTGTTAGATCCTTGGTATGTAGTTTGTAGAGCCTCCCATACACCCTTTGACTTTGTTATACCAACTATACAAGGAAAAATTGACATATCCAATGCAATTGAATGATGAATAGAGCTCAATAGTCCTTCTTCATGTCTTCTTTCATTTGAGTTCATTGATTTGTTGTTAAGGCATTCAAAACATTCTGATCTGTAGGTTCTATGTATCCCACTTCTACAAATTCTTAGAGATCTTGGGATAATAGTAGTGTTTCATCTTTATACTCCAATATTCATAGTTATCTCGGGTAAACAATAAAAGCTGTAATGGAAAATTTCCACCATTTGCCATTCTAATATTTCTTGAAGAGAACTGAAGCCCTACTGCCTGCATGCAAAAAAAAATTTACAACCTCCTCTGGTACCAATTGAAGAATAAAACTTATGAACAAATCTAACATTATACTGAGATAAATAATTTCATAAACTCCATAATTTGCACAAACAGCAAGCTGAAAATATTTTTATATTATTCAACTATATGTAAAATTCTGATACCAATTAACTCTACATAAAGGAGTTTAGACAAAAGGTAAAAAGAAAAACTCATGCAAAGAGGATGCATGAAGAAACAAAGCTAAACAAAGCTGAAGAAAGCTATAAAAAAATATTAGCATAAGGTAAAGATAGTGCAGCATGCAAACTGCTTTAAAAGCATAAAACTCTAGCAAAAATCTCTTGGAGCCAATCCGTTGATTCATGCACATGTCTTTAGTTATCTCTAACAACTCAGTGCACTCCTATATTACAGGCGCCTCTGGCAAAACCAATTTCTCTAAGTTGCTGGCATGAGAGAAAAGCCACTACAAAATATAACTTTCCATTTAGAGAACAATAATCACAATTTTAACGGAAAACCCACACTTTGAGGGATGTCCATACTCTGAACTGAGGTGTTCATTGATTTACTTTTGCACAGGATAGAAGGGTGTTAGCGTAGGTTGTGGCGCGTAGCTTTACACCTGCCAAATGCCCTTTTCTTGCAAGTTTCAAAAGATCTTTCAACAAATTTATTTTACCCATATCCTACAATCATGGAATCTTTAAGAAAGCAGCTTGGGCGTCATTCATACGTTGCTGGCCTGGAAGTCTGATTTCAAGAGATATATTTATTTCTCCATTACATCCCAAATTATTATAAATGTTTGTAACCGGTTGTCTCTATTTTCTTTGTGTGGGATTTTATCTTCTTTTGTTTGGCATTTCATATGAAGTCATAGACTGAAGATGACTATCGATCAGACTGAACTCCCTTTGTGCATTGGCGTTTGAAGAGTAGTTACTAGCACTTGCACCATGGGGTGCAAGGGTTATGTCGATAGGAAAATATATTGAATTAATCATAAAGTAGAATTATAGTGACAATTGGCAAGTGCATTTGCTAAAGGCTCCACTCATCACTCATTTTAATACAGAAATAAACCATGCACATTGAATGAAATCTCATTTCTAGAGCTTAGGGGATCAAACACCCAAAGCACTAAGTATCTGAGAAAAAACAGAAGGGAATTATCTGTATATTAGACCTCTTGATAGAAGCTGATAAATGCTGCTACAATCTTCCCAAACAGGTGGATAAACACCAATGATAAAAGAATTCAGAGTTTCTTCTTGTGTATAAAACTTCTGCCCCACAAGTACACTTTAGTAATTAGTCCTGTAATGGAGTTTCTTGCGCATCTTATTTCTACACATGTAAAGAGTAAGCCCATGCATGTCTATCTCATTGATCTAGATATACGACATTACATAGAAAATTCAAAATAAATTTCACATACAAAATTCAAAATCATCAGAAAATATTTCAAACAATGTTTTCTTATTGAAAAATTCCCAAACCATCACACCCTATGTATGTTTGTGTCTAGAGAAAAGGTCGTGAACATGGAAGTCAAGACAACCACAATCTAATCTTTGATATGCTTAACTTTTATTGCTCTCAATCATTCTCTTGTTTCTTTATTTAACCTTTGAATTTCATATCACTCAAGTTTGAATACTTCAATAGTTCTAATTCTAACACATTTCTACATGAATTTGCTATTAGGTATGAACCTTGTACCCTTAAAAATGAGGATAAATCATGTCTTCAAAGTGGCTAGGAAAGTCAAAAATGCAACAAACACAACAATTGATAAATACACAAGAGAGAAATGGGCTACCCACGTGTTATGTAAAAGAGAAGAATAACAAACCCATGTAGACATTGATAACAGTCTTGTATAATCTTCTATCCTAGAATATGTAATCTTGTCTAAGTGATGTGGCTCTATCATTGTATCATCACCTCCTACAATAGCATCATCTATTCCTTCCTCCCACTAATAATTCACTGCCATCTTTTCTACCCCTATTCAACAGACCGTCCATTCTATATGCGCTGTTAAATTCATCTAGTCAATGAAAAGAAGAAAAAAAAATTGGAACACACAAAATGTTGATGAGAAAGGTGCCCAGCAGTTAGTAGCCAAGAAGCATTGACAAGTTTATATCTCTATTTTTAAGCTCGGATGCCACAAACTAGTGAAAAAGAGATATGTGTTGAAAGAATAATTTTAATCAGTTTTATTTCTTATTGGTTGGTAAGTCTGTCTTATTGGGTTAGTTTATTTCACAAAGAAGTTGGGCTAGTGGCATGGAATAACTGAGTTTTAAGGTACATTATTAAGGGAAGATAGGTAAATTTTAGTGGCCATGGAATACTTGGAAGTAGAGTTCAAAATTTTAGCAATGCATGAATCTAAGTCCATCCCTATCTGTTATCATGGGTGACACTTCAAGGTAAAGTTTAAGTGTAACTATAAAAGATTCCAGTCTACTTCCAACTCTCTATGAGCTCTAACATCTAGCATAACATTTCTATTACTTCTTTGGTGAATGAAAGAACTTGCACAGTACAAGCAGGAGTAGAGATTGACTGATTATCACCACAAATCTAACAATTAGCAATACCGCAAGCTTAACTCCAACTTGTTGAGGATGTGATAACAGCTGCCAAGGAGAATTTGAAGCTGATTGTTTATACTCGCTAAACATGAGACAATAGTCAGTTGGATCAGTTGACTTCCCGCAAAAGTTATAAACCATAGAGCTAATCTAAAGGATACTAAGAAGGAAAACAAATGGATTGAAAACCAAAACCTTGTAGGCTTGATGGTGAATCAGACGAAATCCCAAAAACAAAATGTAAACCTTTATTTACACGAGTAAGACACATGTGCTTTCTTAATTTTTTAAGAATAATATATTTTAAGGAGAAAGACTTCCAACTACTCCAGGTATGCTCATACATCACATTCACAGGACTGTGACAACCTTCTTGCTATTAGCTGTAGTTCTTGTGTCAGTGGGATTGCTTGCCCTTCAACAACTATTAAATACAACATGCTGGAAATTTCTCCATAGCTGAGCTTTTGAACTTGCGGCACCTAAAGTGGGTTAGCATTTAAGCCCTGACCCTAACAAGCTTAACATCATAGCCAAACTCTCTATAGTGGATGGGGCCTTAATTATTGTAAAAAAAAACCTGAGGTTACCATGATATCCCTACTAACAATTCCATTGGTATCACATCAAATTATCAAACACGCCTCAAAATGGAATTTTTCTCCTCCCAATCTTTTTGTAGCAAGGAGTAGGCAAAAGATTACAACAGTTGGAAAAAAGGCAGCCTGTAAGCCCACTCAAACTCAACAAACCGAATAACTCATGAAATGTAACCAAGAGACAATATAGCATCCTAGGACAAAATAAGAACGCACTATTTTTCTAAACCCCATTTCTTACCCAATGGAGGAAAATAAACATTAATCTCAATTATTCTACGTGTTTTGGGCAAAGAAACTCATACTTATCACAAACCCGTGGATAAAATTCATTTTAGAAATTAGACATAAACAATATCACAGACTTTATAATATATATTCAAAGGTGTAAAAAATGCTTTTTTCAATAGAAGACAGTACGGTTCTGGGCAGATAATTTGTGGCTTTGCGGGAGGGAAAATCTGCACAAAACGAATACATGTATGTATATTAGAAAAATTTATAAAAATAGTATATGTTGTTCACACTATAACAAGTAAACATAGCGCCAAATACTGGTGTTAGAAATACCTTGGTTCAGTAGAAGATAAAAGCAAGAGCTGCAACTCTACAAACTTGCGACAGATACAAAATGCTATACTTAAAAGCAAGATAAATAAATATGACAACAGTAAACAGTTAAATAAACAACTGGAGCATTTTTAATGCACTAATTCATGTCATGCAGTAAATATGGGCAGAAAGAGGGTATACATTTTATTGCATTCATCTTCAAAAATGAGCACATTGCAGTAAATATAGGCGGTATACTCTCTTTCCATTCAACTTGAAAAATGATGTGAGAATATTGAGTAAATGCTAGAGACCAGATATCATTGAGACTTTCCGCCGCCATATCAGTCGGGCAATCCATTTGCAAAGCAAAGAAATTGTACAGCAATAAATATCCATCTTCATCATGGGTAACTGCTATATAACAAATCTTATAAAATTTCAGACAGTCATACATCTTTAAAAAGGTGAGAGTAACGTATCTATTCAGCCGCCCTCCATAACAATTGCATTTATAATGCCTGTCTGCAACCACCAGCAATCCAGGAAAGCATAGAAACGATTAAAACGAGTATACCGATGATGGGAGTTGTTTACGATGATAACAAGCTGTATAAGGGCGGTCAACAGAAGTTGTATACGTCTAAAAAGAGTTGTATAGAGGCGTGAGACAGGTTTTGCCTCAAACGTTCAGTCTATATATAGCCTATCGGCTAATTAATCTTGAATGAGTTGTCGATTAACTATGAAAATATCGATAGGCACTTAGAAAAAACACTGATTTCTAACTCATTCCAGATAGTTACTCTTTCATTGCCTTTGTCAGCATTCTTGACTATCGGCTTTTAAAACGAATTTGGCAATTTGTGTCTGTAACTTGAAGGTTGAGAAGCATTTGCTAATTTGTATGAAGTTATTGATGAAGTTACCTTTGCTATAGGAATTTTTTTATGCTAGTTTGGTGTTGGGAATGAAGTACCTATAGTGATAAACCTTTGAAATTTCCCTCTATTTTTGTCGTACATATGGAAGACCTCAAATTGAGTAGACATTTCCACACACTTTTTCACTTAAATTTTATACCAAATTGCTCTATAGAATGAAATCTATGGAGATCTTATGAACTTCCCTAATAAATATGTCAATTTGACAAATGAAGATTAATGCATAACTTTTTTTAAGGTCCATATTTTATCATAAAACTTTGCCACACTATTGACAATGTCAATACGACCAAAACCCATAAATATAATTCCATTTTGATTGAAAAAAATTCAAATTTAATAGTTTTCATAATTTAATTGACAAAAATTGAAGTGATAAGTAGGAGGTATTTTTCCACAGCGTGTCAAATTATGATATTGCTATCAGGATTCAACCATGTAGTTTCGAGTCAAACTCATTGACCCATGTTTCATGAGTAGTGGTTCAACAAGAACCCATCTCTCATGATATCGAATGGTCCACTTAGCACTCATTGCATCTAGGTGATGCTCACAGAGGTGAAGCATGGTCCGTCCCGGGAGGTCACCCATCCCAAGTAGGCTCCAGCTCAAGCGCGCTTAACCAAGGAGTTTTCTCCAAAGTTAAGCCCGCTTGAGTTGTTACCCCATTTGCAAAACCTTCAGCAAGTGTTGTGCCTTATGAACCATTCATAATAGAGCCCCTTTAGCTCATCAATTGATAAGTAGGAGGTATTTTTCCACAGCGTGTCAAATTATGATATTGCTTAATGATTCAACCATGTAGTTTCGAGTCAAACTCATTGACCCATGTTTCATGAGTAGTGGTCAACAAGAACCCATCTCTCATGATATCAATGGTCCACTTAGCACTCATTGCATCTAGGTGATGCTCACGCAGGTGAAGCATCGGTCCGCTATGTCTCTTAAGTGAACCATTGAAGTTTTAATATCTCAAAAAGAAAGAGATGGGTTAGTGTGAAAAATAGGCCAAATTTGGCATAATATCAGCAAGATTATCCCTATAAAATGGATCTACATCAACCTTCATAAATTTTGAAATTTAATTATTTTTACAAATCTTGGGAAGTTGCATCATTGCTCATGAGGGTTTTTGAGACAACTGGCAATTGAAGAAAGTAAAAAATCTAACCATTGAAAAAAGTAAAGATCTAACCACATTCAAAGTTGTTGAGTTAATAGGTTCTTTACAATCTCATGAGGAGCGTATTCAACATTATATAGAGAACCTAGTGCAAGCCTTCTAGTCTATTGTAAGAATTGAAGAAAAGTCTACAACTTCTCCATCTCACACAAATAAATCTCAAGGCGAGTTTTCTTATAGTAATAGAGGATGAGGTAGAGGAAGAGGTAGAGGAAGAGGAAGAGGAAATAATAGAGGAAGAGGAAATAATAGAGGAAGAGGAAGAAGTTTTCTTGATCACAGAAGCATCTGGTGTAGGTATTGCAAAAGGTATGGCCACTATGAATCTGAATGTAGAAAGAAAAAATATGATTTGGATAAGTCAAGAGCCAACTATACTGAAGAGTATTTTGAAGATGCAAATTATTCCAAATGCAATTTGGAAAAAGAAAATCACAAAGATGTGTGGTTCTTAGATAGCGGATGCTCAAATCATACGACAGGTAAATCTAATATCTTTGTCAAATTAGATGAATCAATGAGAAGTCAAGTAAAATTTGGTGATGATAAAAAGGTTGATATAATGGGAAAAGGTATCCTTGTAGTGAAAACTAAGCAAGGAGAAACTACTTTTATTCATGACACTTTGCATGTGCCAAAATCATAGCATTATAATTGCTTAAGTATTGGGCAACTTATAGCAAAAAATTATAATGTTGTGTTTGAAGATAATTGTTACAAAATATTTGATAATCAATTAACCATCATCTTGTAACAAAGGCTTGTATGACAGAGAATAGATTATTTCCTCACATTAGTTTCTACAAAGATGCATGCCCTCAAAGCAACCACACATAATTTGTGGTTATGGCACCAATGTTATGGTCATTTGAATTTTCATGGATTAAGTTTTCTTCATAAGAAGAACATGGTGAGAGGACATCATGAAATTCAAGCAAAAGACAAAGTTTGTTTAGGCTATACACTTGACACTACAACATCGAGACTGTTTTTTGGTGAACAAATCATGGAGGGAAAATCTCCTATAGAGCTTGTGCATGTTGGTCAACATTTGTGGTGACATGCAAGAGGAATCTTTGGGTAAGAATTTTTTTTTTGACATTTATTGATGATTTCTCTCACCACACATGGTTTTTTTTTAAAGTAGAAATATGAGGCATTTGAGTGCTTCAAGTACTTTAAGGCTATGGCAGAAAAATAAAGTGGATATTCTCTTAAAATACTTAGAATAGATAGAGGGGGAGAATTCACTTCCAAAAGGCTTGATGATTTTTGTAACATTCGTAGTATCAAGAGACAACTTATTGCATCTTATACCCCCCAGCAAAATGGTATTGTAGGAAGGAAGAACCATACAATTATGGAAATGGTACAAAGTATGCCATAGTCCAAAAAACTTCCAAATAGTTATTGGGGAGAAATAGTTGCAATGATAGTATATATTCTAAATCGAAGTCCCACAAAAGTAGATCAAAACATCACTTTGAAGGAAGTCTTTAGTGGCTCATCTTCAAGTATTTAGTTGTTTAGCATATGTTTATATTCCAGTTCAAAAGCAAAAGAAGTTGGATGCAAAATGCCAACTTTGTATATTCATGGGATACTCATATATAACTAAAGGATATAGATTTTAAAACCCTGACACAAAGCAATGGATTGTTAGTCATGATGTGATTTTTGATGAAGGGGGGTATGGAAAAGGAAAAAGGAGTTCAACAAACTATACCACTTATCATGAGTATTGAAGATGATCAAGTTCCTCCTCTCCCCACAAGCTCAAGTAGAAGTTCAAACCGAAGTTCGCCAAGTTCCTCTTCAGGTGATAGTTC
The DNA here is from genome assembly GCA_007258455.2 of Sequoia sempervirens. NCBI lineage: Eukaryota > Viridiplantae > Streptophyta > Pinopsida > Cupressales > Cupressaceae > Sequoia > Sequoia sempervirens. The sequence goes on along the minus strand of VDFB02111349.1, from coordinate 1,082 downwards.
AAGTCCACCATTCAATCCAAGCTCTTCACGAAAGGTATGAAATTTAGTTGACATTTATGAAAGGAGTAAAAATACAAATCCAATTGTTAATTTTTCTTTGCTTAGTACAAGTCAAGTTGAACCTTCTGTGTATGAGGAAGTCATGAAAGAAACAATATGGATTGATCCTATGAATGAAGAGATGCATGCAATTGATAAAAATAATACATAAGAATTAGTTCAACTTCCTAAAGACAAATAGGTGATTGGTGTCAAATGGGTTTACAAGGTAAAATATCATGCAGATGGTTTAGTAGAATGCCACAATGCAAGATTAGTTGCCAAGGGATGTATGAGGAATATGTGTTTAACTATTTCTTATGTTGGGAATTTTGGTTTGGGTCCCTACTATAGTCTACCTGACTTGTGTGGGTACACATTAATTCTAATTGGTGATTTGAGCTGACTTGTGGAAGAATATTATATTATGTTTGAAGCCGACATATAATAATAAAATTCTTTTTAGTGGATATATAAATGAGATTGGTAACTCATTTTATATATGATGTATGAAGTGGTGAAAAGGTGTGTGCAAAAAGTGCATAAATAATATAGATCTATCAAGCAAATTTTGTTTGTGTAGCAAAAGGGTTTTTGAAGAGCAAACAAAGTAGAAGTGTGAATTGGATAGAAGGTTTAGAATCCATTTCATGTGCTTCATTGGAACTGAATCAGGCATTCAGAGATGTTATTTTCTTAGTTCATATTTTGAATAGTTTTAATCCAAACTCCTTTTGGACAGTGAGTCCTCTTTTGTATTTTCATTTGAGCTCTAGGAAGTGTGCTTGAATGCAAGTGCATTCCCTTTTTATCATACTTTTAATAGGGTATACTTTGTGGATTAATCTCCATTGTGGTTTTTCCCCTAACAGGGTTTCCACATAAAAAAACTTAGTGTTATGGTGTTCACATTGTCTTGTTAATGTACATGCATGTTTCCTTCTATTTATTTGATGTGGATGCTATTAAAGCTTAAATGTTGCTATTGATAGTTGAAGATTTGATTTGAAATTCAAATATTGTTTTAAGATCTGATTTTGAAA
>VDFB02111348.1:0-22682 GCA_007258455.2 Sequoia sempervirens | reverse complement strand
TAAGTCAAATAGAAAATGAATAACAATTATTTATTCAATTTAAAAAAATTATAATTTATATTGATGGAAAGTTGAGAATGTCCTTTAAAAACCCTTTTCATTTCTTCAATTTTTTTAAAAATAAAGTCGTTAGCCACATACCCTACAAATACCCATCATATCGCCACTTTTTGGCCCATCATGATCCTGTACATACCCTAAGTTCTCTCTTAGCCTTCCAACAATATAAATTTTTTCACTTTTTGACAATATTAGGCCTTTCATCCATAATTTATTTTGTTTCTATGTCTATTTTTTGTCAAAAAGCAGTGTTTTGATTTTTTTTTCATTATAAATTAACCGTTCATTGAAATTTCCAATAAATTACATTTTTAGAAACTAATCTCCATTCTACAAATTTTAAAAAATAAAATTTTAAAAAAATCGATTACTTTCCAAAATTTGTAGGGGGAGCACGACCAAAATTCTACTTTTTAGGAAGTTCCCACTTAGAAAATTAGTAAAAAATAAAATATTCATTAAAAAATTATCAGAAAAATTATGCATCAACTAGATGTTGTTAGCTAACTTCTAACTATAGTGATTTTAAAAATACTAAAAAAAAGTTCACCATGGTCAAGTCATACAAGAGTTCCTATGTTATGTTTTTCTAACAAAAATAACACCAATTTTTGTACATCCCTCTTTTCAACCCCTTAATCTCTACCATTTTCAAAATAAATTAGTAGTTTAGAAAGTAGACTCAGAGCACTTCGATCCCTTTTTTGTTCCATCTCAAAATTTTGGGTGTAACTATCCTCAATTTCATGTCCAAGGTCAACATTTCGTAATTTCAGAAAAAAAAAGTGGCCACTTAAGCCCCCTTTTTGGGAACCATCTTGGTGCACTTACCCATATATATATTCATAGATTTGGGTAATAAACATTATAACTAAAAACTTAATATGATGTAATATATATATACACACACATATTATATACCTTTATATAAATACATATAACTCTATTTGCAATAGGTAATATGTGCATACAAAAATGTAAATCTAGTAAATAAAATATCTATATCTAGAATGCTACAATATGTGTGTGTGTGTGTGTGTGTGTGTGTGTGTGAAGTGCTTTGAAACTTATAAAAATATACCTACATAAATATAAATATAAATATCTATTACCATAGTAGGATAAAAAAAGAAATGAATACATATACAAATCTGGTTATCTATATTGTCTTATTTTTCTAAAATTATTTTTTATTTTGGATAATGGTGCACTATACAATTTACCATTCACCAATGCAAAAATTAATGAAATATATAAGTAATATTTTATAAAGAGCTGAAGATAGATATTTTATTAGTTAACAATTATATTCTACGAGAATGTTTTTTTTAATTTAGTGAATTCTTTTAATATAAAACATGAAAAATGTAGATATATAAATATATTATTGCACTCTAATTAGATGATATTATTAGCTTTATCTCCACTGGGAGAGTGATGAGTTGCCAACCTGAATTATGTCACTTAGAGTAAAAGTGAGTGAAAATTATTTTATTTTATTTAAATTTAACTTATTATTCTTTTTTTTCATAAAACTGTAGACATACTCCTATTAAATAGGAAAGAAAAACATAAACTATGATTTTACCCATACTTATAAGGTTGAATAGAGTAGTTTTCTTTTTTTGAACTTATAAAAAATTACATATATTGATCCAATTGTTTAAATAGAAAATTGAACTTGTGAGTTTAAGCATGCTCTTTACAAAAGATTGATTTTAAATTGCTTGGTGACTTTCAATATAAATTGTATGGCAATATCTCTCAAATAGAGTGTGTTTATGAAAATCTATTTGGGAAACTTTGTGTGTACATTGAATTGTGATGAAATTTCTTTAAAGTAGAAATGTCTTAAGTTGAATGAAAACTATGGATGGAAAAAGAATTATTTACTATTATTTGAGAAATTTCTAGGACAGGATGTTGAAGGTGGACCCATAGAGATGGTAGTTTTACCTTTTCTAAAACTATCATTTATTTTATTTATGCTTGGCCAAGCACATGTACCATTGAAACATATGGAAACAAAAGCCTAGAAATAAATGTATGTAGGTCTCTGCCACCTCCTATTTGCAAGAAATATGTTATTCTCATGTTAGGAATGCATATAGGAATCAGGCTTGCATCGAGAGTTCCCTCCTACTTTGTTGTTTTAGGTTGCTAGGCTCCTCATGTAGGGCCACGAATTTCTTTGAGTTAGGAAGAAACTTGGGGAAGTCTTGTACTTCGTGGTTGGGTGGAAAAGGTGCCTTAATCACACTCTTGGCCCCAGCTTGCAAGAAGACTAGTGGTGTCACGAGGGTTGAGGTTCAGAGTTTCTTATGTTATAGATATATTCATGTATTATTCCTAAAAGGCTTTTATAGCCCACTTGTAAAAGAAACTTTTTTGACATTCATTATTGCAACATTGAAATAGATGTATTGAATGAAAGGTTTTGATGTAACATTGAAATAGATGTATTGATTGAAAGTTATTGATGAAATTTAAATATGAATGAATTTATGGAAATTCATTGAGATGCTATTGACATATACAAATGTATCAATGCAAAGGATCCTTGTTGTAGATGCAATGCACTTCTTTTGGATACATGAAATGAAATTTATTACTATTCTTTCTTTGAGCTCTTATGGGAAACTCTTGATATATGCATCCTTTATTTTTACTTTACTTGAAATCTAATGAGTTTTTTGCAATGCAAGTGGTTTAATGACCATCATCTTTTGAGAATTACACAAACCCCCATTTCCTAACAATTAACAAGTTTTTCTCCTATTTACACATGTGATTGCAAGTTTATAGATTGAAAAAAAGCGGATTTGAAGCTTTCAAAAGTACCAAAATTACAAAGTTGCAAAAGTTGTCAAAGTTGACATTGACCATTGGAGAACATTGGAGAACACCTATAGGTTGATTTACAGAGATTCAGATCTAGAAATTTGAAGGAGCAAAATGAGAAAACTGGGAAGAGCACATCAAGCCTTATAAATTCCAAAAACCCCTAACTAGACTAATTCACCACTTTTGGTGAATGAGTCCTAGTTTAGGTCAAAATACAGGTTTTGACTATTTTGGATACCCATTTGCTAGATTCCCTTTTCTGTACAAATACTTAGATCCTAGAGTAATTTTCCTAGCCTAGCGAATGAGTTCCAATAAAAAATAAATTCAATTTTTCCATCATTTCAGAGTTGTTTATAGTCATCATCAAGTTTCTAGGTGCACACATTCTATTTTTCAATTTTATGTTTCATTTTACATACTTTTATAGGTCATTTAGTCAAGCATTGAATCAAATTAGGGTGAAGCATTTCATCTTGTATTTCAATCATCTTTCCAAGTCATAACTTTTTTTTATCCCCTCATTAGTTTACATTCAACCCCGAGGACAACCCTATTGCAAGATCTCTATCTTCTTTGCATTAAGATTTCTAGGGTTATCCTTAAATGTGAAGTATAGAAGAATGTTTCCCTAGGCCCTAAAACCCTAGTGGAGATAATTTTATATCTTACATTGTGGTGAAACTAACTTTTGAGAACCTTATTTTCTGATTTGGAGTGCATCATCATCCTAGATCTAGCTTGCATTGACTTTGCATTAGGGTTTGCATTAGTTAATTAGCATTCTTGGGTTTCTAATTTTTCCATTAGTGAAAATGCATATAGCTTGTATTTTTGCATCTCAAATCATTGAATAATATATGAAAACTACATTTTCATTTAGGTTATAGGTCATACAAACTAAAAAGCATAAAAAACAATTAAAATTTTTAAATTTTTTTGAAAAAAAACCTAACTGGGACTTATTTTCCCCTTTGGGTGAAGCATTCTAGTGCACATCTAAAACTTCCTTTTCCAACATTAAAAACCTTATTTTTACACTTATGTTTGTTTCCATTGGTTAGTTGTTTTATTTGATTGATTTTTTGTTACATGTATTTCACTAAATCTAGCTTAAATTGGTCCATTTCATGCATTGCTCAATTCCAAATTTGCATTAACAACATTTCATTTTTGAATCATTGCATAGTGTAATCAGTAAATTACCTTGTTTGGAATCTAAAAATTGTATTTCATTCTAGCTCTTTTTATTGCATTTTTAGATTGTATAGATAATTGTTCAAAAATGTTACTTTCGGTCTTTTCTAAGTTTTATAAGAAAAGCTTAGTCAATAAGCATGTTAGTCATGTTAGCTCTCAAAAATGCAAGAAAAATGCCTCAAGAGGTTATCAATCTCTTGGTACATTTACGGGTAACAAACAAGACCAAATGATTAAGACCTTCTACTCTTTAGGTGCTTCCAGACCTAGGAAGGTGTACCTATAACAATGAAGCAGACTTGACCAATTTTTACATCCTAAAGTAATTTACCCACACTCGAAAATAGGAGTGGACAAATGAGTTTTAATTTGGTATAAATTGTATAAGCAATATCAAGGAAAAAATCTAATGTGTTCATATGAAGAAATGATTGAAACTAAATAGTGTAATGGTAGAGACTAGTGCCTTATTAGGTGTACGAAGTCAAATGATAATCTGAAATGAATAACTTCTTTCTGGAAAGTACTCAAATTGTTTGGCATACAATTTTAAGTTTATAACTGGTATAAACATGCAAGGATGTGACTACTAAGTTCTTAATGATCCAAATGATATTTCCTAATTACTATGACTAACTAAAAGGACTTAATCTTCCCTTGAAAGAACCAATTAATCCAATCTTACAGATACAACAAGTGTGCACTGATAAACTAAAAAATATCCTTGATATATCAGTTTAAACAATTAGAAAACATCAACCTTGGAGACAACTTCAGCAATACTTTTAATTAACACAACAAACAACTGAAACTAGAAAAATACCACCAAATCAAATGAATTCAATTGAAATCTCCATCATATTTTACATGCATCATAGTCTCAAAAATATAAACATTTTGATCTACTATATTTTATGTTCTCTCCCTACTCTCCTTCTCTCATTCGTTGTCAAAAATGAGTATTTATATATTAGTCATTTCAAAGGACACATCCTTTCGCATTCACATCTAGGGTGATCCATTTGTTCTAGCATTTTCCATGTTCATTAGACACCTAGTGAGATGTCTTGTAGTCATACTGACACTCCAAGTCCTCCCAATAGTCAATAGATTATATATCACTTTGATGTCATGCAGTCATACCGATATTCTGAGTTTGACCAGCACTTTGTGCCTTCAGTTTGAGTATTGCTATGACTTTCGCCAATGAAAACTATCATTGTGACTTAGGGGGTTGGCAAAACATTCCACAACTTACATCATGTTTTTTCGAGATTTATTCTAGTCTGTCTTTTGATCACTGAGACATAATAATTCTCCTGTCGATAAAGCTATATTCGGTATGACTCACTTAGCTCCCTTCAATGAAGCCTATCCCACTGATGAACATTCCCTCCAATCATATTGCTAATTCATTACCAAAGTAATCCCATCATAGTGACATTGCAAGACCTCCATGAACTCACCCCAATACATCGTCAGAATTCACCTATGTTGTATCGACAAAACCAAATGAATGCTTTGGGACATTTCATCGATGACTTAGGTCTCCCCAACAATCATTTTTTTCTTGATCAGGATAACACACATGTGTTTGTTATGACTTATATCCATGAATACTTTGTTGTTGATAGGACCCAATTTTTTGGGAAACATGTTGAGAATATTTTAGATTCCTTTTTGATACTCCAGAATTGCACCATGATCGACAAGACACAAATAGACTTGATGTGACTCACCTCGATGCATATTTTCTTACTGATAGGATCTTTCTGTCACTAAGACCCTGAATTGTGTCTACCCGATATATGTCTGTAGATGAAATCATATCAGTACAACATTCCCAAACTCTTATCGATAGATTGCAAAAATATGCGTTAGTATAAAACGCTTTCATGGATTGGTGAGACTTGCAATATGTTACGTCGATATGGTTTATACATTCAAATGCTCAAGGATAGATGAATTCTATGGGACCAAATGATGAAAACAAAATAAAACAAGGGAAAACATGATATGCATAGCGAATTCATGAGCTTATGGCATGAACTTCTTAGGAAACTTATGGGTACAGACAGACATAAAATTTTCAAAATTCTACAATTCTAACAAGTCATTCATTTAGTGAATTATTTGTTATGAAAGTATCTTAGTGCAATAAATTGAAAATATTAATGCTTACCTTCAATGTACAACCCCTCTTATCTCTCCTATTTGTGGGAATGATGTGATAGAAGACAATACAAGCATGGACATTCATGATGATCATACTTTTTCTTCTTCCAAGACCTCTTCTTTTAGTGATGAGGGTATCTTGGAGAAAGAAGATACAATCGTTGAGGATTGTGAAGATCTTGCTTGTCCTTCTCCTCATCCCCTTTGGGAAGATATTATAGCACAATAGAATGAAATTAGAGACACATTTCTAAACATTACTTTACCTAATCTTCATTCTCCTCTTACTTGTGAGAATGATTTAGTGTAATATGAGAGTGTAAATGATGAAGATATGTCGATGTTAGATGATCAAATCATTAAGGTCTATAACAACCCTCTTTATGTCCTTCACCTACCTATCCTATTTTTGAGTAAATTAAGGGACATAGGAATGAAAGCATAAATTAAAATGAAAATCATACTTGTTCTTCTCCTATTATATGACCTAGTGGTGAAGAAAATACTTTGATCAATGAAAGTTAGGAGAATCTTACTTGCCCCTCTTCACCTAAGGAATCCCTTATTGAGAAATATAATTTAACCATTGAACATTCCCTTACTTTATATGAAGTCATTTTTGAAGAACCAACCCTTGAATGTCAAGAAAATTTGGTTTGTTGTTCTCCTAACAACTCTCCTCCTAGGGAGGATATCATGGTGCAAGAAAATGATAATAGTAATGTGGCTTCCTTAAGTGATGGTAAAAATATGATTCTAGATTACCATTTATTAGAAATGCATCAAACCAAGACCATTGAGGTTATGAATGTATAGGAGTCCATTAGATCCCCCTTGATCAATGGACCTCCTACATACCTTGTGGGACATCCTAAGGATCCTCTAATTCTTTATCCACCATCACACAAACAACAAACTCAAAACAAAACTGAACTAATCCTTTACCCACCTAAGAACAATGTTTTGTAGTAGTCAAGTCATAATATTGTGTCTCATACATATAACACAAGAAACAATATACAACCAAGACAAACACCTTCAACAACCCTCCCATTGGCTAACCCTATCATACCAAGTCCCCCGTATTTTCCTCCACAAAGTGTAAAGGAGTATGATCTTTTTGAACTTAAGAAGACTCCTGCTAAGATATCATTATGGGACCTTATTCAAGCATCCCCTCACTATCATAACATGATTAAAAGTTCTTTGCAAAAATTTCCTATCCCTTCTAATGCACAACCAAATAACATAGCAACCATGATTTAAGGAATAAATGCTGACATTATTTTCCACAAAAGTGAACTCCCCCCTTTAGATGTACAAAAAAAATGTGATGATTTAATGGTAATAGTTTGCTACAAGGGAAGAGGCATAAATCAAATCCTTTTTGATAATGGCTCAACCCTTAATGTGTGTATTGTGACCCTCTTGGATAGGCTTGGTGTGGATGGATAAAAAATTCAACTTGCATCTTTATCCATTAGTGGATTTGATAATGTGGGAAGAATACCACTTAGTGTGATCACCTTACCTATTATAGTTGGAGAGGCCACATTAGAAACACCAATCCATGTTATGCCTAACAATCTTTCATATAACCTCCTTTTAGGGAGACCATGGATTCATGAAATAAATGGTGTGCCTTCTAGTTTGCACTGTATAATGAAATATGTATACAACAACAAAGTGTACATACTTGAAGTGAATCCTGAACAAATTTAATATTTAAAAAAACAAGTAGAATCCTTGAAAACATTAACACTAACTATGCAAGTAGAACCCATGAAGAAAAAAGACAATGAAAAACATATTGAAGAAGTCATAAAGCTATTAGAAGATGATTGGGGTTCCTTGGAATTCAAACGAACATTCATGGGAGAATACAAGATCATAAAAAAAGACCCTGAAAATGGAAAGGAAAAAGTAGTAATGTCAACAAAAAATTTCAAAGATCCTTCAAAAGCATCCACCTCAACCGCTTTAGAACAAAAGACAACAAATTACACAAAAAACTTTGATGAAGCTAATTATCAAAGTGCTAAATCCTAAATAAATGAAAAAACTTTATGGAAGAGGTTATGAAGTTATGAAACAAGTTGGATATAGTTGAAAATGATGTGGTTCTATAGAACATGGTATATGTGTCCCTATAGAGACTAACACACAAGAAACAAAATGTGGTCTTTGTTATTGTCCTTTGATATAAATTAACCCATCAAACAAGCCTTCACTTAATAGCAACACTATTATAAGACATTCTTCTAAGTGGACTTTAACAATAGTGGATTTGGAATTGATAGACACTAGTGGTCTTTATTGTTATCATTTGAAATAAATAGAGAATTCCTCGCTTAACATTAATGTCATCATGCAAAAACACTAATGATTTGAATTTGTTAGATTTTATGTATCCTCCTTTCAAGGAGAGAACAAAATATCGTAATCTAAATAGTCTTGTGTAGGTATGACACCTTGTACTAAGCAAGAGATATCTTTGTCACAAAATAAAAAAACATCTTCTACTATATATCAAGAAAGTATCTTGTTGAGACTCCTTCAAGATTGTTTGATACCTCTCCTCCCAAGAACATGAAATAAATTTTACTACAATATTTCATTTTGTGCATGTCACATAGTTCATGCTCATTCTACTAATGAATGTAAGGATTTAAATGATAAAATTCAACATCTTAAGGAGTGTGATGCTCTTCCTTGTGTTGAAGCACCTTGTTCCTCTAAGTGATACTGATTTTCACTCTAGCATGTTTCTCATTGGCTCACCCTTGTCCTGCACTAAGTGGGGGCAAGGGGTTAGATAGCCTTGTCATCATATGTCACTTGTCATCATCTCTTTTTGCTAGTTGATCACCTTTCATGTATATATAAGAGCAAGCTTGCGATGTGGATGACATGCCTTAAGTTGGCTTGCATGTGAAATATTGTTTCACATAGTTTGATTCAAGAACATATGACTTGGCATAGGGATTTCTAAATAACCTCTCATTTATTCTTCTACTTTAAAGAAATTGCTCATAGTAATTATGTTAGCAACCACTTTAAAGTGGGGGCATACATTGACACTCATGTTTCACTGCGTGATTTTCTTTCTTCCTATGATGAGTCCTTTTCTTGGTGGTGTCATTAGGCTTTATTTCCTTTGAGAGTGTGATATTTCTTTGATTTTTCCTCTCTTAGAGACATTAGGCACAATGTTCCCTAAGAAGAGACCTTGCATGAACTAAGAAAAATCCCTTTGAACATTCCTTACACTATTTTGAAGTTACAATACCTATTATATGGCTGCCTTGCATAACACACTTTGCTTGCATGTGGGGCTATCTTGTTTTATCATGAGTTCAAAGCATACGAAGTTTTTCTTGCCTCATGAAGCTCAAAGCTCATTATTTTTTCATGAGCTCCAAGAATAAGAATTTTTTCTTGTCTCAAGAAGCTCAAATACCATTATTGCATGGTACCTTATCAAAGTTGTCAGGAGGTATAGCTTTGGTCTAGTTGTATGGGATCTGAATGAAGGAATGACTTCCCTTATATGTGGGAACATATCGGTCATGTGTCTCACCCTCTTTGGATACTCACCCCATGGATGACCTGAAGTTTTGTGGCTCCAGAGTGAGAAAAATGTGGATACTCACCCCACATATGAACTAAAGTTTCATGGCCCCAAAGTGAGCACTTTTTTTGTCAAAGTTGGATCCACCTATCTTATTCTTTTCTTTCTTCTTTATATCTTGGCATTGTATGTTTGTGTATCTTGGTTTGCAACAAATATACACCTTGTGTGTGTCCCTTTGTGCTCATGTTGGTTTGATGAAGGATCTTAGATTCTGGGGGCTTGGCCACCTCCTTTGATCCTTGAAATCCTTTTTCTTCCGCATTGGTATGATTGGACCCCTCTTGAATTTCTAATTTAGTGTGATTTTGAAGCAAGTTCTCTTGAATAAGACAACTATGAGGGGGAGTGAATCAGTTATCACAAGATTTTACCTTTTAAGAGGGGGAGTGAATCATTATCACATGATTTAACCTTTTAATCCAATCACTAAAACTAATACTTAAAACTAGTTAATTGATTAATCATCAAATGCAAATGCAAAAACTCAAATCCAACACATAAACACAATAACTCTAGATTTACATGGAAAACCCAATGAGGGAAAAACCATAGTGAGGATTAAATCACACTATAGGGAATATCAAAACCAATTACAAAAAGGAACACTTCCTAAAACAAGGCTCATTGCCTAAAATAAGGCTCACTTCTTGAAATAAGAAGTCACTTTTCAACAGGGCTACAACCTAGAGATACAAAAGATGGCTAACCACCAAGATATAATGATAGTGTCTCATTGCCAAAAGATTGAACTGATAGGATATACCTTCAATGTGCAGGGTTCAGTTCCAATCAAGCTCAGAATATGAAGTATTGTCTCACATAGTAGTCACTCAGTGAAACTACACTGATCCACAAATGATAAAGAATTTAGGCTCAGATCTTCACACACCTCTTAAACCTTTTCACACTTATCAAAACCTTCATTCTTCACCTTTAGTTTTACAACTTATCATTCATCAAAACATCTTAAATATATACAAGTATATCTTAATCATCAATTAGGTAGGCTTAATTAGATGAAAAAAAAACTAATCAAAAATTTATTTTGTCAAAACCACATATGATTTAAGTATTTCATCCACATAATTCTTTATACAAAGTTGGCTAAGCTCTATAGAAAAAATCCTCGTAAAATATGTTAGGTTACCCAAGATTGGGACCAAAACATAAGAGCTTCAAATGGTCAAACAACTTTTAGAGATGATGTAACATTTGATTCTCATCTATCATTGATAACTTGCTACTCCCTACACAAAACTTCTCAAGGTTTCGAATATAGTTGTCTGAGTGAGTCATAATGACATAGTTAACATACTAGAGTCATATCTTGTCTTGTGGTAGAATCCAAACCCAAAAACCAACACACTAGATCACATATAAAGAGAATAGCTTCTATTAGACATCTCATACATATGGTACTATGTTGACATCAATGGTAACCATTTTATGCAACCCTATTTTCAGCAATCTCCCCATTTGTCATTGTTTACAACACAAGATGTGAAAATCCAATAACAATAACATACTAGCTCTAAATACATTTTTTTGTTTTCTCCCCCTTAGAAGATGATCTCTTATATTCATCTTCATGTTTTCTTTTCACATGATCTCTATCCCCCTTTAACATCAATAGAAAAGAAGGAACCTTACTCCAAAATTTTCTTCACAAAAAAATTGTCCTCAAAATGGTATCAAAAATGGTTCTTTACGTCAATCTTTCTTCTCCTAAAATAGCTCCTTGTATTTTTATTTTAACTTAGGAAGAAATGTATTCCATGAATCCACTACCATCCTGATGTTTAAACACATACTATTGATCTTTACTATCAAATCAAAATTTTTTAGAAGTGTATCTGGGATAGCGAGATTTTGTTCATTTTTTTCAACTTCCACTAGAAGATATAAAATTTGTTCTAATCTTAATTCAATTATCTCTTTAACTTTCTAGAAAGTCTTCACAATACCATTCCTTTGTACCACAATGATTGAAATTTTAGACTGTAAGGAATTGATCCTTTTCTTCTATGCTCCATCCCTGCCATTAAGGATATCATATGTCTTTCCAATAGAATCTAGCTCAAGCTCAATAGCATCAATTTTTAACCTATAGCTTCCAATAGCAGTAGGCCACCGATGATAATACCTATACACACTGTTTACACTTTTGATGCATGTCTATAATTCATATATGTTCTTAGTCAATCTCTTTTGTGGATTTTCACATCTTTCTTCCATAGCCAATTGAATCTCATCTTTTCCTTTTGTTTCCCTAGGTGAGAGTGCATTTAGTCTATCTCTAATATACTCAACCAATACTTCTGATAAAAATTTTGTCAACTCACTCAAATCAATATCATTATCAATTATATAAATAGTCAAGGAATCTAAGATCTCATCCTATTCATGGGTATGTGCAGAATCATGATGGGCCAAAAAGTGGCAATATGATGGGTATGTGTAGGGTATGTGGCTGACGGTTTTTTTTTAACCCAAAATTGATGAAATGAAAAGGGTTTTTAAAGAATATTCTCACCTTTCCACCAAGTTGCCCAAGTCTCATTTTTCTGATTTTTTTGCCACTTACAGGCTTGTTTTTTCCATGATGATCCTACACATACCCTCATATGTTGGTCATGACAACCAAATACCTTGAATCTTCTTCAATCCATTAGATTGGTCAAGAATCTTCAACGCATTTTCTTTAGTAAAATATTAGTCATCATCACCTTTTGATTCCAAATCAAATGCTTCTATAATTTTTTTCTTCCTTTTCTTCTTTCTTCTCCTTTGCCTCAAGTTTATTTATTTCTAAATATGGGTTTTGAACTGATTCTTCTTGCTTTCCTTTTTTTGAAATAGGGTCCTACCTCAGACATCAAAACCGGACTGAAAAACCAGAACAAAACTCCATGCATTTATCTTGTCTACAAAGTATTCTTTACAAATATTTTCTCTCTCTACTAAACATTCCAGGTATCGGTAGACCTACTTTCCAACCGCTACTACTAACTTCCACACAAGATTCTCTTTCAATGGTAATGACTTCAAAAAATAAATCATCAAAAATATAATCAAAGACCCAAAACGAAAAGGGTAATTGTCATTCTTTGTCATACTTATTTTCTCCATTAATTGATTCCTCAATAATTCACAAAAATCAAAATCCTCATTCTTTTGAACCATTTGATGCACAATGTAAATGACAATCATTGAAGTAGAGCCTTCCCTCTTTCTGAAATAAATCTTATATAAAATTCCATATGCCACATTAGGTTGATTATAGTGTGAATTAGAAGTTTTGTTTGGTCTCCTATCACTCTAGTTAGGGCTTCAACCTCTTTGTTCTTGTGAGATAAGAGAGATTCACTGCACATGGGTCTCTTCATTCTCAAGAGATCACTAGGGAACGAAATTACCTTATCCACCTCAACATAAAGAAATGATAAAGGAAATAAGTACACATTAACTTTCATAGAAAACTATTTTAGATCTTGAGGGAGTGGAACTTCTAGATTTTTTCCTGTAATAATGGAGCTCTTATCCAAAGGATGACAATGCATATTTAGGACACCAATGTGATGTAAAGTCATCTAAATGGTATGTTGGCATCCTAAGCAATGGAAAGCTCGGGATCTGAAATGAGTAGAATAAAGTCTCACTTCCTAACTCAAATCTAATGTATTCTAAATAGAATAATCAAATAGAGAACAAAAACTTAAAGTAAAACATAAAGATAACTAAGAGAAAACTTACCCTCAACTAGATGTTTGAGTCTTCACTCCAGGATCTACTTTACAACCTACACATAGAAGAATGAGGGAAAAATTTTGGGGATGCATAGGGTTTTGCCTTAGTTAAACCACCATTTTAGTGTTTCCACCTCCACAGACAACTAGATAGGAAAGGAGTGTAAACAAAATAGACAAAGTTTGTGGTGAAATAAAAACCCACTTCAGGAGTAGAAAACACACCACTAAGTAGCAAATGAAAAATTATATATGAAAGAATGAGAGAGATAAAGCATTACCCATGGGCTTAGACTCTCTCCAAAGCACACAGATGCACTGTTGAGTGCTTGCTTGAGATCTGTAGCTATTGGAGGGACCTCAGCTAGACATGGATTTGCTTGTGAGATTGTTGTTATCAAGAATGAAGAGAACTCAAGAGTGGAAACTAAAGAGAGAGCTAGACTGAATGAATTGAACCCCCAAAATGAGAGAAAATGAGGGGTTTTGCTCTATACAAGGGCAATAAAGAGTTGTTACACCCAAAATCCTGATTGTCAAGATACCTGGCAAGAGTCAAGATTTGAGATTCCCTATTTTAGACTCTAAAATCTGATAAGACACTAGCACATTGCATAGACATTTTCCCATCGCATAGGCATCCAAGGCATAAATTTTATGGAAACATGTCATTAGAATTTTGTTGCTTCACCAATGGTCCTCATGGAGATAGAATTATGAAATTTCGGCCCATGGTATTTTTGTCATTAATGCTCTTAGGTGTCATAAATGCTAGGAAAAGTGGTAAAATGTGGAATTGCCTCTAGGTGCAATTCTATGGCATTACATTTTTCCCCCACTTTAGTGGGTTCGATTTTGGAAAAAATTAGTTGCACTAAAGTAGAGAAGGAAATTTTTACTCAAACATGAAATTTTATAGATTTACATGCCAAAAGAAAAGGGTCCTTAGAGGTCACTGAGGTTGAGCTAACTGGTATCGAAGGTGCCCCTAGCAACCAAGATCAACAAACAATGATAGTGTAGTTGTGAAAATGAACAAAATTTTGATCTACAAAATTCAAATTTTATGTCAATTTCAAAAATTAGAAGCTACAATGGTGAAAAGAATGGTCAAGAAAAATTTGGTGATTCAGAAGAAAAATATGATCAAGAGGTGACTATATGCCCCCTCAAAAGTTTTCCACCAGCTAGATGGGGTAAATTCAGGAGAAACTAGGGAGCCACAAGCTCTCTAGGATGGTTCTCAAGGTATACTAACCATTTTTTGTGGGGAAACATGCCCACATTTTTGAGCTGCTAGCGCATCTTGAGGACTGCCTATGAGGAGTGGGGAGCATAGGTCATACAACTATCTATAGAGGTGACCACCATCTGGGGGCAACATGACCACCTATCATTGGAGTTGTGAACGACACTTGCAAATTGAGATGTAGTAGTGACGAGGGTCAACACTGCCTAGCGAGCACATGACACCCTCTAGATCCTTCTTGATGACCTTGGCAAGAAGCCTGTAGCCGTGATCCTGAAAAATGCTCAACAATTGTAAGAGGAGTTGAGATAGGTGCATATGACCATATGCTCCCTGTAGGGGGAGATTAGAGGGATGCATGTAGCCTTGTCTACATCATGCACACATTGATCCAAGTCCATGGCCACTGTGCAACCCTCCTAGACCACAACAAATGTTAGAGATAGAGGGCTTGGGGAGCCATGCATTGCAACCATAGGGTGCTCAAATTTTTTGTACATTATTTTTGTAGCAAGGAAAAAATATATATACATTGTGTAGATCATTTTGAATATTGATTGATACACATATTCAACAACCACTAGTTTTTTTATAGCAGTGGCCCGACACATGTACATGACATTTGATATATACATATATACCGATTCTGATATCATGGAATTGTGTATTATGTGTATGTTTATTTTATTCTCATGTATGTTGTGGATGTTATATGCATATATGGATTTATTTTTACATTATATGCTATCATAATTTAATGAACACACATGGATGCTTGTTAATTAAATTAAATGATGATCTAACTTCCTTAAAATATGTAAGGTAATGCATTGATACATAGAATAGTAAGAGACATGTATGTATATTGCACACACATATACACAAACATGGTCACATCATAACATAAAAAAAATTCAAATGTGTTAATGAATAATATCAACAGATGTAGCACTACTACCTATAGTGAGTGAGCACCACACATATGAAACATTAGACACTATGCATAGTATCGATGAAGATGCATCACATTAACAGGCTCTTTTAGAGGAATTTTATCCATAGAGTATAATCCATAGGCACCCAAATCATATATGGAGATGACAATGTAAGGGCCTAACTAGTTAGGGCTAAATTTCCCTCTCGGGTCAGGCAACACATTTACATTTTTCTAATTCTCGTAAAGAACCAGGTCTCCCAACTTAAAAGTTCTAGGCAACACACTTGGATTATACTATCTTGATAATGATCATTGATAAGCTTTAAGATGATTGAGGGCCTATAATCAGTGCTCATCGAGCATCTCTAGCTAATGCAAATGATTAGCTTGATAAGTTTCATAATCAATTAACCCTTTAAGGAAAACCCACAAAGATGGAATTTGTAACTCTAAAGGCATGATAGCTTTGACACTATACATGAGGCTGCAAGGTGTTGTTCCCATCATCATACAAACACTCATGTGATAGGCCCATAAAGCATACAGTAAATAAATATTCCAATCCTTACCATGTTTATTAACTGTTTTATGAAGTATGGGCTCAAGAGTCTTATTAGATTGCTTTTCCTGACCATTAGACTGTGGATAGTAAGGTAGAGAAAATCTATGTTGAATGTGAAATTTATCTAATAATTTATTTAATTTCTTGTTCTTGAATGGTGTACCATTGTCAAATACAAGTGTAGTAGGAAATCCAAAATGATAAATAATCTTGTTCAAAAGAAAACTACAGATATCTTCAACATTTGTGGATTGAAGTGGAATGGCTTTGACCCACTTCATGAAATAATCTATAGCGATGATGATGAAGGTATGTGCCTTAGAAGAAGGAGGTGATATTTTTCCAATAATATCCAACCCCCATTTCACAAATGGCCACTTGGAGAGGTCTAATTTTGTAACTTGTGCAGGTGTGTGAATAAGGCGACTATGCTACTGACATTGTGGAAACCTTTTAACAAAATCGGAGGAATCTTGTTCCATTGTTTTCCAAAATTACCCCATGTGTATAAAATTCATCACTAGGGATTTACCACCAAAGTGTCCACCCCCAGAGCCTGAATGGGCTTCTTTAAGGGCAAGGGATATTTCTACTTTAGTGAGACGTCGAATAAGTAAGCCATTATAATATTTTTGATAGATAACATTAGATAGAATAACATAATGGGATGAAAGTTTTCATAGATGAGTGTGATCATTCTTTGTCGCATCCTCAAGAAATTTTCCAGTCTTTAGGTAGTTGTAAATATTACAGAATCATTCTCTTGAGCCCACGTGAGAACACATAAAGGCGTCAGATTAAGGTTGGTTGGAAATCGCTAGGGTTTGAAGAACCTGAACCATGAAGTGGTATTCTTTTGTATCTGTTGATGCCAAAAATTGGCAAGGTAACAACCCTTTGTGGGAAACTCATTTTTTGGGAGACTTATTGCACTAAATTGAGTGA
Source organism: Sequoia sempervirens (assembly GCA_007258455.2). Lineage (NCBI taxonomy): Eukaryota > Viridiplantae > Streptophyta > Pinopsida > Cupressales > Cupressaceae > Sequoia > Sequoia sempervirens. Next base: position 5,330 of record VDFB02111348.1, on the reverse strand, counting down.
CCTTCAAATTTTTAAAGAAGTTGGCTTCTTCTGTAATTGGGGTTTTAGAATGGGAAATGGAAGCAAATATAAAAATAAAGAATCTAACTAAGGTGATGAGCCAAAATTTAGATAAAAGGCATGATAAACCTATCTTTTAGATATGATCTAACTGTCTGCTTAGCAATTTACCATGTCTTAGAGTAATAGAAATTAAGGATTGTAGCATGAACAACTCATTAAATGACATAAAATAATAATCATACCCATTTACTAAAAAGAAGAGTCAAAAGACATGATCTAAACTAGCAAACATGCATTCAAATTATAGAAGTACGAAAAATAAACCATTCAAAAAATAATGGCATATTATGCAGCTTATCAATAGCATAAGAAACAGAGAGGTTGAATAATGGAATAGTTTGTGATTTCTTGCAATAATCTAAACAATAAGAGGGTTGATCTCTCCAAAAATCATGTAATTTTAAAACTAGTGAATGGGTATGTGCGGGATCATCATGGAAAAAATAGGCCCTTAAGTGGCAAAAAAATCAGAAAAATCAGTGTTAGGCAACTTGATGTAAAAATTTGAATAAGTTATCTATATTATTTCAAAAATATTTAAGAATAAAATCTATATAAAATTGAATGTAGTTTCTAAACTACTAGGTTTGTTTAAAAATAAATAAAATCTATTTGGTGAAAATTTGAAATTTCAATGCAGTAGTACTTTAATTTCAAGGAAAAAATACGAAGTAGGTGTCTGCTTGACCACCCTAACCATAATAAAATGATAATATTTTTTAAGAAGATTTTATATGTAAGTAGAGGACTCATGTCCGGATGTGATGCATATTTTTATGTAATTTTTTTCCAAGTAAATATTTAATTATGAATTTTTTATTACAACTTTTAAAAAATATAAAAACTCGTATGTCTAACCACCTTAACTTGGTCAAATCTTCATGAAATTTATTTTTTATTTTTTTAATCCTATAGTATGTGAAGCATAGAATGTGACACATGTTTTTGATTTAAAAAATGTGATACCATTTGAAAGTTATAGATGTTTTTCAATAAGCCTATCGATCAGGACTTTAGTCATAATTCTAATAGAAAATGAATAATAATTATTTATTAAATTGAAATTAAAGCATAATTTATATTGGTGGAAAGCTGAGAATCTCCTCTAAAAACCCTTTTCGTTTCATTAATTTTGGATTAAAAAAAAGACGTTAGCCACATACCCTACAAATACCCATAATATTGCCACTTTTTGGCCCATCGTGATCCTACACATACTCGAATTTTGAAAAGCATATAGCATGTAATCTTCAAACTTAAAACCTCAAACCTCCAGAACCCCTCTTTAGAAGCAAAGAACAATATTTATAGCAAGCCTTCCACCACTTGGTGAGTAGCAACTGAAAATATTCTGAATCCTGAGCAATAATGTTGAGGCAATGATTTCCCTTGACCGATGTAACAATAAAAAATTGAGACACAACATTTGGTTGCCCTCCATTTAGGTGCATCCCCTGTGAATGATGGCAGTAGTTCTAGCAAAGTCTTGTGTAGACAAGTGTCACCTCTTTGAATAGTCAATTAGAACATGTGGAAACATGTCACAACCCTTATTCGCTTTGTTCCTTGCACTGAAGTGATGTGTGGTAGCATATAGCTTCCCGTGGTTGATTTACCCTTTCTTTGTTCAAAGCTTGTGTCAAGATGATACATGGAAATAATGTTTGACAGATGTCGCATGTGGGGTCCATCAAATCCTTTTATGAATGGGAGCTACATGGCACATGAGTGGGGATTTATGAGGAAGTGAAAGGAAGAAATCAAAATAACATGCAGTGAAGACACGTGGGAGCATATCGAGGCTCAATAGAAGAGCAATGAGAAAAATCCTTTGGGGAGTGATGAGAGAACACATGGAAGAGGTTGCACTGACAATCAAAAGGGGGTCGATGAATTTATTTGAAGGTATGGGCAAGTACTTAGCCAAAAACCAAAACTTGAAGGGAGCAAGATGAATTTCTTATTCATAGCTTCTAGTGACTATTAGGGGCATTTCGCTTTGAGGAACATGGAACCCAAAAAAAAATTCTCTTTCACAGACCAGAGTGCCATCCATTGGCAATGGAATTGGAGTCTGGAAAGGGCTAATTGTAGGGGTGGCTAGTCATCCTTAGATGGTCTCACTATATTGTTCAAATTCTCCTGCACTCCACCTAGGTTGAGTGTTTCTTTATAGGGCAGTACCTTAGGTAAACTTGTCCCCACCTTGCAATGGAAAATTAGTTATACAAGAGGATGAATAATTCCTTCAATGTCTATTATAGTAGGAGGATGGAACAAACTCTAGAAATAATTTGTTTCTTGCTCTTATTCTTCAATTATCTATGCAATCTACTTAGTTGTGGCAATCGAACGATCTTCAAGAAATGGGGATGGCAGACCCATCTTGTTCAGTTGGGAGAAATTTTCCCACATGTCATTCATCATCTGGCTCAAAGTAGTTGTGGCCACTTTAGTTCACTAGAAGGCTAAGTGGTAATGGATGAATTTTTTTTCCATCTGGGAAGCAATATCTTGATCTTCGATTCCTTCTTTTGCCAGGTCCTCCTCAAAGACCAAATATAGTCTACTCAACAAAATCTTTGCTTCCAAAACCTTCTCTGAGATGAACCGTGGGAATTAATCAATTGTTTCATGAACCTCCTAGCTCAGTTTTTTTTGCCTTTGAGATTAACTAGAGGTTCGACTGTAGTGTTAGGACAAATGTTTTCACCTTTTCCAAATAAGAAATATATAGCCACTAAGCCAATGTGATGAGGTCCAGCTACACGGAGGATGCTTGGAGAGAGCTCTTTAGAGAGGTGATCTCTACATCCTTTGAGTTAATTAACTTTATTAATTTCACATTTCTTTTTTTTTGTAGATGCTAGTTGCTCCCTAAAGCTACTTATCTCTTTATACTAGTTCTCCTTGACTCAGGAGTGGTTTGCCAATTCCATGCCAAGAGAGAAATTTGTCTCCTGAAGTTCCTTTTCTAACTAGGCCTTTTTTCCTTCAAAGTCCATATGATTCTTTTCTAATTCATACTCATATAGAGTGTGTTGAGCTACTAACTCTTTATTCTTTTGTTGTAGATTTTCCTCCATCGAGGTCAATTGGCTCTAATATTTCTAGTTCCTCGCTCATAGCTCGTTGAGTATTGTGGGGTCAATAGACTAGGAATTATTGAGTTTCTCTTGGAGTCTTCTCCCATCTAGCTCTTCTGCTTGCACTTTATCAGATAATCACACAACTTCTGCTTCTATTGATTTCTCCTTCATTTCAAGAAAACTGACCCTTGCCCTCCCAAGCTTTAGCTGCTGCTCCTTTTTCTTCAATTCACGACCTAAATTCAAGAAGTCGGTTGTCACTACTCACTGCATTTCCTCCATGAGCTCTACCTTATCCTATGGCTAGGCTATGGCTAGATCAAGCCCCATGGCATACATGTTGTAATCACTTGGGTGCATCTAACCTTGTGGTTTGGTAACATTTAGGTACATGGTGGAAAAACTCATCATTCGTTGCACTTCATTGTAAATTGTATACACCTTAGACTTTTCCTCCCTTTTATCATCCTTTGCTTTTCACTTTTGGATCCTAAGGGCTCGCATTTTGATGCATAACCAAGGTGGAAATCAACCTGAAATGACAAATAACAGATGGTCAACCCAAATTTCAAAGAAAATCAAAATAACTTCACAAATCCACTTGTTAGATGCATTCTTTTCACCAACACAGCCAAACAACTTCAAGGGAATTTTCACCCAACTTTCCCAAAATACATGCCAAATAAATAATGGATTTAGACACCCATTAAGGACTTACACAACATACATCAATATCAGATATAACTCCTTTGGACCAGTTTAGACTTCAAATACACTCACCATGAGAAAAACAAGGAAAAGAGGTCAATTTAACAAAGGAAGTACCCTTCAAACTTATCCAATCACCTTGAAACATTGGGGAAGAAAATTAAATGGCCCAAAACCACAAAATCCACAATTGGTTTGCACCTGTATAGCTAGAAACACTCCCAACTCAAAAAACCTTCTTTTCTAATGCAAAAACAAGGGTTTTGTTAAAATCTTCATTCCCAGATTTGGATAAACAAATAAATGGTTCAAAAACCTTTCATAGGGTCTGTCTTGAAATTTTAAATTCTTACAAACTCAACTCCATCAATAATTCATTGAAAAGCACTTCAAAGCCATCACTTTTCAAGGAAAAATTGCATTTTCAGCCCTAGGGCATCACACATTCACCAAAAAAATGATTTATATTGATGAAACATCAATTTTAACATCTAACCTAATACATTTTGAACCAATCCACCTAGTTATAGGAGAAAACAGTGGGTGGATTGGTCAAAATCTCATTTTTTGCCTTCAAAGCCCTTAATGCAAGGAAAACAGGGTACTTGCAGTAAATTTTCAATTTCTCTTACAAAACAATGAATGAGAACTCCAAATCAAAATAAAATGAAAGTAAACACATATAAACATGTTCAATGAAGTTTTTAGAGCATTATGAGACTGTACAGGTCTGTACAACAGTAAAGAATTTTTGACAATAGTGAAAAAAATAAAAAAAATACACCAAAAAATTGTGGTATTCTTGTTGTGTGAGTTTTTTACACCTCCATAAACCTTGATTCAAGCCTTAGAAGGCCTCTTATAACATTTAAAAGCCATAACCACCTCCAAAACAACCAAATTTCACCTAATCACCTTTTACATGACTAATTTTGCAAATCAACACAATTTTGACATGTGCAATATTTTGCATTTTTGCCATTATTGAACTTTTAAGTCTCTAAATACCTTTATACACTTGAAATATGGTGATTTAGACCTTATTTAACTCTTATTAAGACTTCTAGACTCAAAAACAACAAAATCCCTTCATTTACCCAATTTGACATCTTTGATAATTTTGACAATTTTTCAAGTTTTCACACTTTCCATTGTCTTCATGGAACAAAGATGAAATCATGTTAAAATGACCTTCTAAACCTTTTGAACTCATATTATTGACACTAAAAGGTGTTGGTGCTCCTACACCATACACCCCACCAAGAAAAAGACCCTTGTCCCAAGTGGTAGAATATGCTCCAAGGATTGACCCTGTTGCTCCATGCTTCTTCAGTTGTGTTTGTTGCCTTCTTCTCCTTAAATTATGTTTTGATACCACTTCTCCAAACCTCATACCTACACAAAAAAATTCATTAGCAAGAAATAACCCTGCACTTTCTTTGTTTTCATTCATATACTTGCAATTGTTCT
>VDFB02111347.1:0-13775 GCA_007258455.2 Sequoia sempervirens | reverse complement strand
GGATTCATCATCTTTCTTAATTTGTAATTTGCGACCATGGGTGTGCTCACTAGTTTGCAATCTTCCATTCTAAACTTCTTCAACATTTCCTTGAAATACTTGGTTTGTGAGATGAAAATTCCTTTGTTAGATTGAGAAATTTGTAACCAAAGGAAGAATGATAGATCACTTAGCATGGTGATCTCAAACTATTTTTGCATTTCCATAGACACTCTTGACACATTTTGTCACTACTACTTCCAAAAATAATATTATCCACATAAACCACAATAATTAATTGATCATCACCTTCAATATTGATGTAAATATTGCTAACAAAACTTCCCTTTTGAAACCTTGTTGATATAGATACTTTTCAAGTCTTAAGTACCGAGATTTGGGGGCTTTTTCAGCCCATAAAGTGCTTTATTTAGCTTGCACACATAATCCTTATCTTTTGATAAGAGAAACTCTTTTGACTATTCAATATATACTTCTTCCTCTAAATTTCTATTGTGAAATGCTAACTTGGCATCCATGTGATAGACTTTAAAGTTCTTAAAACAAGAAAATTCCACAAATATTCTAATAGCTTCTAGGTTTGCAATATGAGCAAAAGTTTCTTCAAAATTAATACCTTCAACTTGAGCATACTGCTTACAAACTAATCTTGCTTACCAATTGTCCATCTTCATTCAGTTTGTTCTTGAAAACCCACTTGGTGCCAATCACATTTTTGTGTTTTGATCTTGGGATGAGTTTCCAAGTCTCGTTATTTTCAATTTGATTAATCTCTTCATCAATAGCACCAATCTAATGTTTTTCATTTCTTGCTTCTATAAAATTCTTAGGTTCTATTTTAGATAATAATGGTAGGTTTACATGTTATAATGCATTTTCTAATCTTCTTTTTGTCTAAATTTCATTATCTTTATCACCGATAATTAGATTTTATGGATGATTCCTTTTGATAAATTTAGATGGTATCTTTGTATCTTTTTATCCAATTACTTATTTTTATCTTCTTCTTCCCCTTTTTCTTCCTTGCAACTTGCTTCCTTTAGGTGATCAATTTATTATTCTCTCTCCCATAGATACCTTCATCCACTTTTACATTTGCACTCTCAACAATCTTGTGCAATCTTTTATTATACCATCTACATGCCTTCTTAAATGGTAACCAAGGAAGATGCCTTCATCAAATTTGGAGTCAATTTTCCCAAATCCTCATCATCTCTTCTTATGTAGCATTTTCTTCCAAAAAGTTTGAAGTACTTAACTATAGTTTATCTACCCTTCCATAGTTCATAAGGTTTTTTAAAATTGTTGACTTATTTTCCCTTTGTTCAAAAGGTAGAGTGTTGTATTAATTGTTTCTTTCTAAAATGTGTCTAACAACTTAGATTCATTCAAGATTGTTCTTTCCATCTCTTGAATAGTTAGATTATTTCTTTCAGCAACTCCATTCTACTGTGGAGTCCTAGTAGTTGAGAGATGTCTCCTTATTCCATAATCCTCACAAAATTCTTCAAATTTATTTGAAGTAAATTATCCTCCTTGATTCAATCTTAGGCACTTGATTTTCAAACCAGTTTCATTTACAACTAAGGCTTTGAATGCCTTAAATTTATCAAATTATTTGGATTTCTCCTCTAGAAAATTAACCCATGTAATCCTAGAATAATCATCAATTGGCAACATACAACAACTCTCACCTTGCAAACTTTGTGTCCTTGTAGGCCCATAAAGGTTTATATGGAAAATTTATAATGGTTTTGATGTTGAATACTCCTTTGATTTCAAGCTTGACCTTGTTTGTTTCCTATGTTGATATTTCTTATAGATAGTGTTTGAAGGCTTAACAATCATTGGCATATCCCTTACAACTTTCTTAGTGCTAATTTTGACTAGATTATCAAAGTTTTGTATGAATCATTCTTATATTCCATAACTAGCTCTCATATGCTTGCCCCATGTAGCATTTTTCTCCTTTGATCTCACTAAGTATGTAAAGGTTATTAGGTGTTCTACTTGCATCTACAACTAGTTTTCTTGTACTCGCCTTCTTGATTTCACAACCTTCACATGAAATGTGAGGGTGTATCCTTGATCTCACATTTGACTAACACTTAGAAGATTACGCTTCAACCCATCAACATACAAGACATTTTTAGCTTTTATTTTTCCATTGTCATGGCTAAGAGTACCTTTACCAATTATCCTCATTGTAACATTGTCTCCAAATTTCACTGTGCCTCCATTTACTTCTTTCAAAGTGAGGAATTTTCACTTATCCCCCAAGTCATGTGGCTTGTGCAACCACTATCAATGCACCATTGATTTCCTTCATTTTGAGAACAAAAGGTAGTTTGTACAAGCATGAATTTATCCTTCTTTTCTTTTTCCTACTTCTTTTTCCAAACTTTTATAGTATCTTCCTCTTGTTTATCAATGGCTTCCACTTTCTTGTTCTACCTAGGAGGTTATACAAAACCAATTTTATAGAAGCATGTTGTATGTCCATAGTTGGTGCACTTAAATAACATATAACATTTTAATCCACTAAAGGATTAAATGAATTATAGTTCCTATCTAAGAGCCCATAAGGACTTTTATTCTTATTCCAACCAAAAAAAATTCATAAGTCTTATGATATATTGCCTTATAACCAAATTGATAACACATCAATCAATAACTAAAGAAAGAGTTTTGAATTTTGGTCATATGAGACTTCCTTGGAGGAAAATATTTTCTGAATTTGTCATTGTTACCTTTGAGAGGAATGTAGGTATTATATGGGACATGATTTTCCTTCTTCTTGTTGCTTTCAATTTTTATGGGACTTTTGAGAGCATATGCATAGCTTTTTTTATTTTCTTCATTTATCTTCTTTGGTGGCTCTTTGGGACTTTCTTCGGTAGCCATCTATTTTTTACCCAAGATTGATCTTGGTAAATGGTGACCTCTATCTATTGATTATATCATCTAATATTTCGATACGTTTCTCAAACTTAAGGATTCTATTCAACTTAGTAGTTGTTTTCTCTAGTTCCTTCCTCAAGGAAATAATTTCAAACTCTAGCTTCTCACAATTTTACTCTTTTTTTCAAATAGATTCTCACCTCTTCCTCTATTCTTTTTTCCTCTTCAAGTTAAATCTTTAGGTTAGTGATAATTTTATTTTTAATATCTCAAGGCTTTGTAACCTTTTTCTTTGAATCACGATCCTCTTCTTCATATTTTTGAAGTTGTAACTTTTGTCTCAAATTCTTCTTCTTAAGCTTCTTGATCTCACTTAGGGCACAAATTATTTCTTCTTCTAGATCCACCTCCCCATCTATTTCGACATTTTCTTCCTCTTTTGAATCCTTCTCTTCTTTTCTTTTGTCTTCACTTTCCATGATATCCCCTTATGTTTCTATTGCCATGAATATAATTTATTCTTTATCACTAGCAGAGATACTTTAATTACTCTCTTCAAATGAGCTAATTTCCTCTTTGGAATAGAGGGCTTTCTTGTGCTTATGAAATTTCTTCTTTTTCTTGGGTTTTCCCTATTTGTAGATCTTTTTATATTGATGATGTTTGTTATATTTCTTCATGTTATGATTTTCTTCATCGTCACTATTTTAATTTCTTACATATAGAAATTTAGTAGAAAATATCCTGCCTTTCCACAATTAGAGCATTTAAAGGGAAACTTACCTTTGTACTTGTTGAATCCTTTCTTAAGCTTCCTCACAAAATGAGCTTCCTTTTCGTTTGATTCATTCTCAAAGCTATCACTTGGTTCAAGCTCTTTATTCTTCATATTCTTTGAGGCTTTGAAGGTTGTCTCTCACTTTGATAATTTCTCCTTTTCAATTCTCACTTCATACGTCATGAGGATCCCATGCAATTCATTCATTGTTAGAGTATCTAGATCCTTTATTTCTTCAATAGAAGAAAATTTCACATCAAACCTCAAGGGAAGGGACCTTAACACCTTTTGCACAATCATTTCATATTTAATTTTTCTCCAAGACCTTAAATGGTGTTGATGATTTCATCCACATGAAGAAGATAGGCTGCAATTTTTTCTTCATCTTTCATTTTCAAACTCTTGAATTATCTTCTATGAATTTGAAGCTTGGATTTCTTCACTTTTTCATCTCCTTTATAGATGTTCTTAAGTTTTTCCTAGATGTATTTCTATGATTCGCAATGCATCACCTTGATAAGCCTTGATTCTAATAGATACACAAGATTACATTCATAGCTTTTGCATTGTTTTAACTGGCCTTCTTTCTAGCTTGATCCATTGGTGGAGATGATGTAGCAATATAACCATCCACTATTGATTGCCAAATATCCAAGTGAAGAGACATTAGATAATTTCACATCCTCATGCTCTAGAATGCATAGTTTGTTTGTAGTGGGTCATAGCTAATTTTATTTTTTGGGATATTTATTTTTACAATACAATATGATAAAAAGATGAAAATTAAATGTTTTATATTATGTTTTACTTTAAATAGATTATGGAATGATTAATAAAACATGAAGTTTTGATTATGAAAATAATTGCAATTAAGGGTTGTTTGGATTATAAAATAGTTTTGGTAATTAAGGTAATACAAATTAAGCAACTCAAATGGTGGTACTTTAGCGGTTATTGAGGGGAAATTGTATGGTCTTTATAATTCTTGGTTTTAATTTCAAGAAAAAAGAGGGAGGAGCGGGTAATGAATTGGAAAAAAAAAAAAAAAAAAATCTTGAAAGAGAAACCAAGCCAAATACATATATGCTCTATGTGAGCCTAAATACACATCTGGTTTCCAGTGGAGCCAAATGAACCGCTCTATGTAAGCTTATGAATAAAATTGCAGCTCTGTGTGAGCCAGAGCTATGCTCGAGGGTGGACTTATCAGTTCATGGCTGGGAGGTGAGCTAGTGTTGAGATCGTGTAATTAATTATTTTTATGTGGCAATGAAGGATTGTATGTTGCAATATTAATAGATTTTTGGAAGGATCTAACTTTCAGGCAAGTTTTCAGCATTAATATTCTTTATATCTAGACCATTAAGCGAATTTTATTTTTTGGCATTAAAAAGCATTTATATCATCTCATTTATTTATTTAATTGATTTCTTCACAAATTTAGATATTTAATTGTGTTTTATCTGCTGGTAGTAGTATGGGCATTTCACAGCGTATCGGTGATTCCAGGTTGCAACACTTGAGAGCTTTGGGAAAAAAATTCTATTATTTTGTTTAAGGAAAATTGTGTTATTCTCGCACCCTCTCTGATTTCTTGGCCCATGATGGTTTCATGATTGGCTGGGGTCTTTCCTGAACACAACCATGACATTGATGTTTTTCTTTTAATATATCGTATGCTTCAGTTATTAATATTTGTTCATGGGTTTCAATCTTTGCTAAATCCTTAAACTTTCTACCACAGTGTATGCAATATGCTTAGCAAATGGTTTAATCGCATTATATCCTCAGCCTGTTATGTAAACCCGTCCAGTTCTTGTTATTATCCTCGCATTAGCATGCAACCGATATATGAGACCTTGGTTGTTATAGAGCTTAACTTTCTCTTCGTAGGATGCAACAAGTTTGTGATATTCCTATTCTCAATCTCAACCGTTACTTTGGTTCCCTCCTTTATTAAATTTTACTTGTGATAAGAATACTTGTTCCCATCCACGTTTATCACATTGTATCTTCTACTTTGCATCACATTATTGGCTTTCACAAGCAATCCTTGTTTACTTGACTACTACATTTTATTCATTATGTTCGCCCTTTTACACTTGGCCTTAATTGAGTCCATGTCGATCTGGAATAAATAGAAGAAAAACCATTTCATATTTGTTTCCCTTAGTATCCATTGCTAAACGGTGTTCATATTACATGCGTTACAGTAATGTTATATTCTGCATTAGCTGTTGTAACTGCCTCATGCACTGTAGTCTTGAATCTCCAAAAATTAAGCGATAATGTGTGGTGGTTGATATTTTGTTGGACATTCATTAATAGTAACTTCGCCTTCTCTATTCTCAAAATATTTTATTTCTTTTGATTAGTATTATCATGGTTTTTGGATTCATATGCATTAAAAGCGCTATTGTATAGCCTGTTGTGGGTCCAAGCATTTTCGTTTGGTTCCCAATATAAAAGAAATAATGTGTAAAGTAGTATTAATAGGCGTTTTCTAATGGGAGTGAATTACTCTAATGCTTCTATGATCTATCAATGCAGAGACTACAGTTGTTTTGGAAACATGTTCGATCATTATAGCCATTGTCTTCTTATATTCTTCACCTTTTACGCACGGTGGAAAGGCAACTCTTGCTAAGCATTTTATTTGGAACAATTAACGGTCTTAAGTCATAACGGTTTGCTATTATTGGTTCATATAAAACAAAATCAATGTAAGTCATGTTGCCTCCTTAGGTAATTCAATTGTCTCTCTCATTGTTTCATATTTTACTGATCATGGAGATATTTCGATGTGTTGTAGCTATAGATTTCGTACAGATCTTGTACATATCTTGTCTTCTATATTCTGTTGGAATCAGAGGTATGCTAGAAAGTATAACAAGCCCAATGGAGCTGGCTTTGGCTCAGGTTCTGAAGAAGAGCAGTAGATTAAGTTTGTCAAATAAATGGTTCTAGGAAAATTCACCATCAGTAATTCACCGACTGAAAATTCACCATCAGCAATTCACCGCAGGAAAATTCACCACCACCAGCAATTCACCCGACAGAAAATTCACGATCAACAATTCACTAGGAAAATTCACGCCACCAGCAATTCACTGTCATGAAAAGTTAACGAATTAATTTTTTAGATTTGGCTGATAATTTTCCACATGGAGTAAATTATTACAATGAATTACCGTATCTTTAAACAAATGTGTCTGAAAATTATTTTAATCGAAACATGGTTCATCTCAGCATAGGTTCAGACTCAGTATTTTACATATTCCATTAAATAGTTTTATGTTCAATTTGGAGTATATGAGAAGCTTCAAATGTGAGGCTGCTATTATATAACTTCAATTGTGACGAAGTTTGATGTTTAATGGCACTTGTTTAATTTGCATGCTATCTAGTTGCTAATCTTTTTGTATCTGGAGTTTTTGCCCTTCACTTGAAACTTTGATAGAGTTTGATAGACAGTGGACATACTTATTTGTAGCAGTGTGCTAGCTAGTTTATTTATTTCTGGTTGAATTCAGTATTTGGTTTTGAAACACAGATATATTACATAACACCTTATAGAAAAGTGTTTTTTAAGAAATATGCTCTCAAACAATGAGCACATTTGGATTGGTTTTTGGTGTTTTCAAAGTTTAGGTCTGATTCACTGTATGGATCTCATAAGAAAAAATGGTAAAGCTGTTTGCAGTGAAGACACCAAGGTACTGCACATAGATGACATCCATCGGAAAGATGATTTGAAATGTGATGACACCTATGGGAAAGACAATTCGAAATGCAATATTGATTTGTAATTCTGAAGTGTAGAGGTGCACGCCTTCTAGATTTTGAACCTTCTGTAATTTGATTGAATTATGTAGGGTGAAAACATGTGTTAAGTTTGGAAATTTGAGCCAAAATAAACTTTGTTTGACCAATATATAGTGGCAAAAGCCAAAAAGTATACGTTAGGCACACATCATGCAGGAGTTTTGTCAAATTTGTAAGTGTCATGATCGTTCCTGTAGAATTTTAAAGACATGGTCATAATGTAAGTTGTTTAGTTGCAAAGTATTAGCTTGGCAATCATGATCCCATTATTTTTTTGGAAATAGTTGAGTTTCAGCTGTATACTTCCTAATCCTTTAGATGAATCCCAAAATGCAAGTTGAAATTCTAAGATGTTTTCTGTTGGGGTTGAAATGGTCTCTAATGATTTGGAAAACTTAGGCGACTCTCTGTAGTATTATAATACTTGCCTGTAGTCTTACAAGTCTTTACAACCGTAATGGGTATAGTTGTCTTGATTCTTGGCTTCTTTCGAAATCAGCGAGAAGTTTTCAAGAATTTATTTGCAGTGGTGATGTTAGAACCAATTTTACAAACATGGCTTATCCATTGGCATATTTTTGCCCAATTTTATGGCATTGAAACCTTATGATGCTGCAAAATTTGGTGGTAACTTTGAAAAGTCCACAAATTCAGATTTCTTCATTTGGGAATGAGTTTTTATATTTATTCTTTCATAATCTTAATTGAACTATGAAGTATTTAATATTGTTTTATAACTTTGCTCAGGAAAAGCATAGACTAAAATAAAACCCTAGCTGATTTCTTGAGGGACAATTGTAATTATGAAATATCAGAGGATAAATGTTACGATCACACAAAATCCTTACCATCCCTTTGAAAATTCAAAATGTGAATAGAATAGTTAACTTTCTATGTTCAGGTTTGGATTGAGATTTGAGAAGCATATGGTACCAGGTATGCTAATGTTTTTCCTTATTTAGGCAAGATTGCATAGTCTTATAGAAAAGAAACAGAGACACTAAATGCTCATGAATGATCGAGGTGGTCTTGTGATAAATCAATTGATTGCATATCTCATTTTTTTTTAAAAATTGAATACAAGTGTAATATTAAATAAATAATAGACAAAACTAATGTTTGCCATAATTCATTAAATTTGCGAGCCTGAGTGACAAAGTGACCAAAATCAATTGAAAACGATTGGCTCTTAGGTGAATAACTCCCTAGACAACAAAGCTAAGTTGGTTTTGTTCAAGAAATTGAAAGTTTCAACTCCACTTTAACACAAGTGCTCATTGGTCTATTTTTTGGTAGATCAACAATTTCAAGACAAAGTGTTTGCTTTAGAATAGGCTAAGGGGTATATACTTTTTATGAGTTTATGAATTAACTACTTGAAAAGTTTACATCTTATTGTTGTCTTGTGTGTTTGATTATCTATCCTTTGCACTAAGTTGTGATTATTTTGTTTATGATCTATCTAAATGTTTATTTACTCAATGTTTTGTCCTTCATCTCTTAGCATCATTTCAATGGAGGAACTTAGAATTTTACACGTGATATTGTTCAATTGTCAATGTATCTTCTATTATTTACGGAGCTTTTGTTGGTAAATGATCCTATGACCTATCCATTGATATGTTAAAGTTGGAACTTACTCAAATAGTGTTTGGCTGTCCTAATAATAAGTTTGGGGTGTCCACTTTATTTCTTTGCATATGTATACTCAGCCTGTGCTTTCCAAGCATTCTTCTTTGTGCACCTAATGGGCTTTTGATGGTTGCTTCTCTGCATTTAAATTATTCTTTTTATTATGATAGAAGTAACGTATGTTCGATTGAATGGGTAATTGGGTTGTCTTATAATCAAGACTGCAGTGGGAGGTCGTAGTATCCAATGTTTCTTTTGGAAAGGACCGTGTAATCCAATCCACACTACAAAAATCTGAAATTAAGTTCTGCGATGAAATCTTTATTTCCTTATTTTTTTGGTTAGCTTCCCGGAGGAAGCTGAGTTCTTAGAGGGGGAGAAATGTAGGGTCATAGCTAATTTTATTTTTTGGGATATTTATTTGACAATATAATATGATAAAAAGACGAACATTAAATGTTTTATATTATGTTTTTACTTAAATAGATTATGAAATGATTAATAAACATGAAGTCTTGATTATGCAGAAAATAATTGCAATAAGGGTTGTTTGGATTATAAAATACTTTTGGTAATTAAGGTAATAAATTAAGCAACTCAAATAGTGGTACTTAGCAGTTATTGTGGGGAAATTGTATGGTCTTTGTTATTCTTGGTTTTAATTTCAAGAAAAAGGGGAGGAGTTATGGGTTATCGCGAAAGAGGGAGGAGCTGGGTAATGAATTGGAAAAAACAGATTCTTGGAAAGAAACAAAGCCAAAAGCAAGCCAAATACATATCTGCTCTGTGTGACCAAGCTTGCATATCTGCTCTATGTGAGCCAATTATGAATTTGCTCTATGTGAGCCAAAAATGAACTGCTCTGTGTGAGCTTTTGAATAAAATTGCAGCTCTATGTGAGCCAAAGCTATGCTCGGGGGTGGACTTATTAGTCCTATGGCTGGGAGGTGAGCTAGTGTTGAGATCATGTAATTAATTCATGAAATAATTGCCCTATTTTATGTGGCAATGAAGGATTGTATGTTGCAATAATAATAGATTTTTGGAAGGATCTAACTTTCGGGCAAGTTTTCAACATTATTCTTTATATCTAGATCATTAAGGAAGTCTTTTTTTTGGCATTAAAAGTATTTATATCATCTCTATTTATTTATTTAATTGATTTCTTCATAAATTTAGATATTTAATTTGTTTTATTCCTTTGGTAGTAATATGGGAATTACATTGTTCCGTCAAACAATGGAGCTCTATTTGAAGAGAAACCTTCTTGGCAATCCATGTGTACTCCTAAGATCTACCTTCTAGCAGTTAGACTAAATTTGAAGGAACCTACTTTGATACCAATTGATGAGAACACACTTATATTGAGATGGGGGTGAATTAGTATAAGCTAATATTTTACCAATTTAAAATTAATAACCATAACAATATCAACCACACATCATCAAACAATTAAGGACACAATATTTACATGAAAACCCTTTCATGAGAAAACCAAAAATAATGACTACTTGGATCTACTATTCAAATCTAGCCATGAAAAAATAAAATAATTCTTGAAAACATATTTGTAGGCACCAACCCACTAGAGACACCAATCCCCACTACTAAGGACCAACTTAGCAAGAGACACCAATATCTTCTATTGAGAGGCACTAACCTCTAAATGAACAAAAACTTTAACTTCTTGAAATTCTTCTTCAATTGATGATAATTAAATAGATCTCCTTCACAAAAACCTACTTTGAATAATCTTCTATTTTTCTCTCCTTCAAAAATTTGCTTGGGTTTGAATGATATATCTTTATTCTTCCACACACTCTTCACCAACCTTTACAAACTCCCTTTATACATGCTTGGAGATGGGTGACTCATTCAAAATAAATTTCTCATCATAAAGGAGGCATCTTTATTTATAGAGGTGCCTCTTCATAACCATCAAAGTGGGACAACTTTTCCGTTAGTTTTGAGCATTACCATGAAAGGTTTTGGCCCCTTAAAATAATGTATTTTTAAAAAAAATTGAATTCCTAAAGTGGGGCACTAATTACTAAAGGTCAACCCAAAAAATAAATAAATTTAACTTTAATTTTGTCAAAGCAATTTCACCAATATGATGCAATTTTAAATGGGGTGATTTCAAAAATATGGTCACCATAAATTAGGTGCCAAATTTGTTGAACATCCGAAATACTGAGAGGGGGGTGAATTAGTATTCTATTTAACCAATTAATCATAATCCATCCAATTATCAATACATATCTAACTACAATAATGAATAAAAACATGACGCAACCACAAGATCACATTACACATGTACACCAAGATTTTTACCTGGAAAACCCAAAAAGGGAAAAACCACGGTGAGGATTAGCTCACAACATATCATAACCGGTTATAAGATATTACAGAGGCTCACTACCAGGTCACACTGTCCAATAGGGCTCACAACCACAAAAAGATAGATACAAAATAGAAATGGCCACACATCCAAGATGTGAACTGATACAAAATGCGCCTTCCTTGTGTTGAATTTAGTTCCTTTAAATCCCTTATTACAAAACACTGCTCTGCTTTACAATCACTCAATATTCACAACAATTATTCTATTATTCAGATCACACACACATACCAATTTTCATGTTCACATCATATCACACATCATGTCACTTTACATCCTCAAAAATGTCTTACATATATACCCAATACATATGCATACATCAATTAGGTCACCCTAATGAGTGTTGAGAATAGATGTCTCAAACTTACTAGTGTAAAAGGCATTGGCTGAAGGTTAATCAGGTTGACAGGACGAAATGGCTAGTCTCCTTGACATCCCGATAAGCACTTCATTAAAGAGACATTATAATGTTAGAGGGAGATGTTTTGCAGTCCCTTCGACATTTCGATGGACTATTAGAAGGGACATCAGAGGGATAGGTCAATTTCGAAGGGAGCTATTTTGTAGTCCCTTCGACATTTTGATGAACGATGGGAAGGGAATTTTTTAGGAGACAGGAGGATATCAATGGGACCTAAAATGTAGTCCCTTCGATATTCCAATGGAGCTGTATCAAGGAGACAATATGATATCGGCGGGACCTTGAGGCTTTTACCTTCGACATTTCGATGGAAGGTAGGATCTCTTCATCAAAGGGAATGATGGATATTGGTGGGACGTTGATGATGGTCCCTTTGACATTTCGATAGGATGTTTGTGAAGCTAGTGTGCTTGTATCAGAGAGACATATCATTGTTGGTATGACAACAATGTAAGTCCCTTCGACATTTCGATAGGACTTCAACAGTGGTAGAAGGTAAAGACGGTTAAGCTTGCTTGTGACCGCTCGATTGGTATGGAAGTTGGAACGACAATTTTTTTTGGTAACGCTTGAGAAATCTGTATGTAATGCAGTAATGTATTGGAATAGTAAGAAGAGAGACTGATCTGAGAGGAATTATGCTACCGGATTTTCTCCAAATGGAATAGGATGTAAATCTCCATGTAAAGGCTTAGAGCCTACAATTGTATTGTAACTGTATATATTTGGTTATTGAATAATACAATGGGTCTATGCTTTTGGAGTGTGGAGTTTTTTACTCAAAAGGATTTTCCCCATGTAAATATTTGTGTTCATGTTTTCTGCATCATCTTTCATGTTTAATGATTTTGTTTATTGAATCTGTTTAATGCTTGTTGTTGATACTAGTTGATCTTGAAAGATCTAAAATTGCATAAAATTTCCTCTAAGGATTAATGGTGGCAAATAAACTATGTTTGATTCCATTGATTCTACTTTATGGCATAGTAGTACATGTTTTTTAGGAAATCTAAAGAAATGAATGTTACCAAAGACATTTACTGATCTCAGATGCTCGTTTTAGGATAAACCAAATTTCCCTTCAATTGGTATCAGAGCTTTATTTTGGGATTTGCTTATTCCTGGTGTTTCTAGTTCTGGATATTCCTTATGTGAAGATTTCTTAGTCTAGCAAGCTTGAGGAAATTTGAAGGAATCGACTGAAAATTGACCCTTTGGTGAGTGGAAGTTTTTTTCTTTTTTGTTTTAGTTTCAGGAGACAACACGTAGCTTGAAGGATGGTGAAGATAGAGAAAATGGAGTTGGTCATATTAAAATGATGTGATTTGAAGCTCGTAGTTGACAACGAAATAATCCTGATGCACGAGGTGGGATTTTTTACTTTGTGGTTGTGTTGCAACAAAGCTTTCATATTGGGTGTCTGTGTGAGAGGCTCCCTGATGATATGGAGAAGCTTGGCTTGTTTTTTAGCTATGAAGTAATGTGCTTATGCTGGGTGTTTTATACTGGTATTGGAAGGCATTATTTTTGTTACCTTGATTGCATGTAGGCTATGGAGTTGATCATTAGATGATCTGGAAGCTTCTACAATAGCTTGTCTCCCTTGGATGCATGTACATGGTAGTGGTTGTAGAGTTGGCTTGAAATGGGCATAGATTTCTTGAACTAATTTTTCTTTTTATGGTTTCTTTGTACTAGCATGGCTCAAATTCATGTTCCTTGGGTCTAAGGGTTTTATAGATTTTCATAAAAAATCTTTAGTTATGCTCATCTATGATAATCCATTATTCTGGTTTAACTATTATGGTGTTTTTTGT
>VDFB02111343.1:0-16097 GCA_007258455.2 Sequoia sempervirens | reverse complement strand
CCAATGCAAAGAGATGTGAAGCGGCCCCCTATTCTCCAGTGTTAGACATTTCCGGTGCATCCCTTTATGCATCTTGTAAATATTTCTCGACATTTTCGAATGTCATTTTGTAAATTGTAATTACACCAAGTCCAAAGATGTAATATTTTCAAAACAAATTACACTTTGACTTTGGTCAAAGTTAGGTGAGTTCCTAAAATCGCTCACCTAACTTTCCTCGATTTTCTTAATCCTTCTTTTGCTCATCCCTCTTTCTATATAATGAGGGATTTTCATTGTAATTTATCTTTTAGCCTTTTGCAACAGTGCTGCTTTTGTAAGCAAATTTGTGAAACTTCGCGTTCATGCTTTGTGAATGAGATTCAATCAATAAAGAAAAGGATTGCAAGCCAAACTTTGTGTTGGATTCGATACTTTTGTAAGTTGATTTGATTTGGTAGTGATTAGTTCGAGGAATCTGAAAGACTCTAAGTAGTTGATGTAAACTTTGTGTTACATTTGTTATTTAGATTGCATTGTATTTCTTTTATCATTGGTTGAATGATCTATAAGACTTTGCGCTTATAATCATTCATGCTCTTGCATGTTCTTGTTGAATAATCTACAAGACTTTGTGCTTGTAATTATTCATACTATTGGATACTTTGTCGAAGGATCTACAAGACTTTGTGCTTGTAATCGTTCGTGCTATTAACACTTTTGTTGAAGGATCTACAAGACTTTGTGCTTGTAATCGTTCATGCTGTTCGAAGAATTGTTGCGTCTAAGAAGACTTTGTGCTTCTAACGTAGCAAACGGTACGTTTATGCAGATCCAACATTGATAAAGCTACGGAACGACTTTGTGCCTTCGTGAGCTTTCCCTTTTTACTTTATTTTGTTTGTTATTAATCACTTCTGGTATCTCTACGCTTCGCTTTGACGAGATAGAGCTATTGGTATTACTGCTAGTTGTTAGTTTTAGGTTATCAAGAATTCGGAACTTCCAACACGTGAAGCATTGTAAACATCTTCTCTGAAAAAAGAGAGAAGGATGAATGTAACACACCCCCCTCACTCCGTGAATTTTGTGTACATTTTGTAATTATTTGTGTGATTTACTATTGTTTCTCTTAGCAGTAAGAAGGGCGCCTCCCCTTTCCGAGAGGAGAGATTCACATCTCACATAGCTGTGGCTGAAGTCCAAGTTGTGTAATCTGTCGAAAGTTGATTACATAATTTTCACCCAAGCTACTACATTCTTCTTTACTTCTTCAATTCCGATTTCCTGATTTGTATTCCTTTCTTCCTTGGTAGACAATTTGGTAAGAATAGGATCAGGATCAGTTCTAAGAATAATGACATCCTCAACCATTCAGTTTAGTTAACTGTATATGCTTCCTCAAGAGGTTGCTCTTTTGGGGTTAGGGTGCCCAACATTGGTTCATGAGAGGTTACTTGAATAGCTTGTTCTTGGGTCTTGGATTGAATGTATTTATTCTTTTCATAAGAAAGGGAAGCAAATTTGTTTGAGTTCTCAGGGGCATGAGAGTTAGTGAGTTTGAGTCTTCCGCTCCTAGATCATTTGTTTCTCTTCTTGCTTTGACCACTCCGGAATTTGTCATTAGCAGGCAGATCCTTTCTAGCTTGAGTTTCTTGATTAAGGGGCCAAACCTTGGAGAAATGGCCATATTCATGACAAGATAGACATTTGAAAGGTAAGTGTTCATAGTCTAACACCCAAGTATGCACCCAATCCAAAATATTAATACCAATGGCTTTAGGTAGCACTTTTTTGAGATTTAGCTGCAGACATATGTGTGCAAAAGCAACATTAAGGGATTTGGGAGGAATCCAATCAACAAATTGCCAATTTTATTACCAATAAGTTCTAGTGAAGGATTATTCTTGTGACTCAACAGAAGAAAGGAGAGCCTTACCCAAATTGGTACTTCCTTGGGCACATCCACTTGTGGATCAAAGTGTGTAGATTGAAAGTTCAGAAACAAGGCACTAGAGCTTGTAAACTAGGGGCCACCAGTATTACAAGACTCGCCAAAACTTGCCGAGTTTGGGCGAGTCTCAACGCGAGTGACCCTAAATGAGTCTCGGAGACTCGGTTGCCGAGTACTCGCCGGACTCCCCGGACTCGGCAAATTCGCCGGACTCGCCAAGTCTCGTGCCTTAGATTCAGCCATTTTAATTAAATTTTTTTAAAAAAATTTGCAATCTTTCATTTACAATTTTTTTAATTAAATGATGTGCACCATGAAGGATTGTGTGGTTTTGAAGGTCTTCATTTGGGCTTGGTGGCGGGGGCTCCGCCCTTCGACCCCACCTTGTATCGTGACAGGGAGGGCGCCCAGGGTGTTGCCTCGGGACCTCGCGAGGGGCACTGCCCCTAGACCTCTGCAAGGGGCGCTGCCCCTTGACCCCACTAGGGGTGCTGCCCCTTGACCCTGTTGGGGCATTTCCCCCAAACCCTCATCAAACCATAGGTCTAAGCATGTTATAGGCCAATGATGAATCATGATCATAAAACCTACAAAATACATATCCCCTGTTGCAAATCTCTGCATCTTTCACAGTCAAAGCTATAATCAAGGATTATCTTGTTTCATACATTAGACAACAAAACATGCAATATTGAAGGCTTCAATAAAATTTTAATAATAAACTCACTTGAATATACACACCAATCATTGAGACGCAAGCAAATATCATGGCTACATCATCATCAAGGACCTATCTTAGATACTAGCGCATGACTTGTCATGATATTGTGATGAGTAATGCAAGCACTTCTGAGCCATAGACTTATTCTTTTAGTTTTGATATTTGTTTTGATGCCATGGATTTCATATTCCATGAGTTTTGTATACATTTGACAATATTTATATATCTGAATGTGTTATTTCCTTAAGCTAAAATTCCTGTTTATACTTATGTGATCGATGTATGTTTGTGTATGGGATCATAGTAATTTATATTTGATGATGTTATTGTGTCTTTAAGGTTTATTTATTAAAGGGTGCATGAAACAAGTTTTAAATCCTTAAAAATCTTTGAATTTCTTGGGTTTTTCTATTTGCTGAGTCTTTGCCAAGTCCGAGTCTTGTAACATTGGGGGCCACCTTGAAAAATTGCATCTTGCTTCTCTTTGGTTTCAAAAATAGCTATGAAATACCCACGGCCATAGAACAGTAGTTTGTATGTGGATATTTTGGACCTTAGATTGAGGAGATCCATTTTCTAGGGACAAGGGGCTAGGCAAAGCCCACTGAAATATCCAACTAGGGCACACTCAATTAACATGTTGATGAATTTAGTGATATTTTCAGGAGGGACCTCCATCAAAAGTGTGGAATCAAGCTTGAGAACAAAAGAATTCGAGACAACCTACCATGGGGGTGGTGTGAGCACAAATGATTGAGGATAGAGGTAGTAGAGTGGCTAGAGCAACCAAAAGTTGAAAACAATTTTAGTATATAAACTTATGATGAATTTTAAAAGATAGCTCCCTAAAATTTATAAGCTCTAACAATTTTTTATTTCTTGCATTCTTAAATCTAAGTTGGCCATACATTCTACCTTGGTATCTAGTCTACATCAGTTGCATGGAGCTCAACATGCCCTCCCTCTTATGTACCTTTGTCCTTGCAGCCTGTCAAATTTCTTGTGTTCTTGGATAAAGGCTTTAAATTCCCATTTAGCATGTTTTTAGGAAGTCCTTTTCCATTTGATAGGAAGGTCTTTCGTTGTTTATTCCTTGGTTTAATTGGATAGACAATGTCTTTTGAGGCTCTAAGATGGTTTATGATCAATAATTTTGTTTTTCTTTATCTACGAGTAACACTCTGTAACTATATTTTGAAAGAGATATTTTCAAGGAGACATAGAAAATGCCATTACGTTTTAACTTTCTTCTGCATATCTAAAGCACATGTGAGGTTCCTTAGCTCTAAAATAAAAAGTATTTAGAATTTTTGTTGTGAGATTTAGCTTACTGTTGTTGTCTACTGTGGTTTGTTTAGTATGATTGGAGTCCAAATCCAAAGCTTCTTGTAATTTTGTCTATGATTTGTATTTTCAAGGAGACATAGAAAATGCCATTACTTTTTAACTTTCTTCTGCATATCTAAAGTACATGTAAGGTTCCTTCCTTAGCTCTTAAATAAAAAGTATTTAGAATTTTTGTTGTGAGATTTAGCTTACTGTTGTTGTCTACTGTGGTTTGTTTAATAAGATTGGAGTCCAAATCCAAAGCTTCTAGTAATTTTGTCTATGATTTGTTTGTTGCTTCCTGTTTATGGCAATATGCTTAAATTGTCCTTGATATATTGATGAAATCTTTGCATCTCCTTGATTGTAATGAGCTACTGGGACTCCATGATCATGAATAGCTAGATTTTTTATGGAAGGAGATTCATTTGAATAAAGTTCTTGAAAAGTAGTATTCTTCTGAGGAGTAAATTATCCTTGAGGATATTGACAACATTTTGCTTCTCCTTGATTGTCATGAGCTACTGGTGCTCTGAAGTTCTTGAATAATTAAATCCTTTGGGGAAGGAGGTTCATTATCATGAAGGCTTTTAAAGGGGATTTCTTTTTAGGGAGTGCTTAGTTGAATCTATCCTATGTGCTTAATGTCATGTTCATAAACACTCAAGTATGCTTCAAGTGTAATTTTTTGTTGCTTTTGCTTGGTCATCTGTTTGTGGACAATACGCTATGAATATGTTACTGAGTGCTTGCAAGGTGTAGAATTTCTTTCCAAAAATGGTGAGTGAATTTCCTATTACGATCATATATAATTTGTTTACATGAAGTAAATGCAATTGATGGATTTGAACACATTTGCTAATTGATTGCATCATTTTGGTGGTTGTTAAATGCACATATTTTGCTGTCTATTGACTCTATTCTACTACCTTAAGTTTTAGTTTTCTGCCTTCCAACATAATGAAGTCCATGGACATTTCCTTCCAATTTTTGTTTGGGCATGCCTAACGTACAAAATGTGGTATTTGTATTTTACACTTCTTCCTTTGAAAAGCATCACATTCAACTATAAATTTGATTCTCATTTTCTCATTATTGGATATAGGTTTTCCTTACACCAAAATGGGCTTGAGAGAGTATTGAATGCCCCGTTTATATAATACAGTCATTTGGATGAAGCTTGAGTAATTTAATAGAAAGGTTCTTTCTTTAAATATAACCAAATAGGTTATGGGGTTCCACTGGTCATCATTTTTATTATTTAGTCTGTTTTTCCTTAACTACTTTGTTTTAGTATTTGTGGCATATTGTTGTTTGGGTTGGTTCTGCTATTGGAATAAGATTCAATGTAGGTATTTCATCTTTTTATGATAGAGTATCAACATCCACCTTTTATTTTCCCTGTTTGTACATTTTCATGAAAAGCAAAGTTATGAAGCTCATTAATGGATTTCTTTTGTTCATATGTAGTTTGTTCTTACATGTCTACTATGATAATTTACAATGAGTTTTTATAAAACTGTACCTTGGTCCTCCTTGTTTTAACACCTTACTGCATGAGTCTTTCGAAGGAATTTTTATGTCTTTGCTAGGAGTTTCATGGCAGATGAGGAATAGAAGAATATTAGTAAAAGGTAAAATGCTAATCATTTTTTTAGTGACATGCTTGATAAAAGTTTTCTTATGCAGAAACTGGCGTTTATAAATGCAGGAAGAACTGAGAAACTATTTAGTTTCAAAGGTGGAGCAAAGTTCTGTGCTTAATAAACCTGGAGCTGAGATTATGGACCCTAGACAACTTTATGGTGCCATCCTCGATGAGATCAAGTATGTTTATGTAACCTCTGTATAAGTGCATTCGTGTCTAATGACCATCAGTTGTTTCTTTGTACTGTTATTATTTAATTTATCTTTGTCTGCAATGTTTTGGATCACAATTGAAATGCTGCCTCAAGAAAGCTGAAAATCTGCATCATCTACTTTTAATTCTCTATAATAAACTTTGTGGTGCATTCTTTACTTACATTCCATATTTCATGACTTATGCTCTAGACAGTAATGAGTTATGAATCTATAGAATGGAGTTTTCTACAGTTTTTTCTTTGGGTAGAATTTTACTGGATTCTACTGCTTGATAGTTTTTGGTTCTGACTTTTTGGGTGAGCTTCTTCGTTCACCATCAAAGAAAATAAATCCGTTAGAAGCTACACCGAATGTCAGAACCAAAACTTTCATGCAGCAGAATCCAGAAAAACTTTACAACATGAACCAGTTTTCCAGGCTACGAGCAAGAATAAAGTCATTAAAAACATTAAATTTGATATTTTTTTTGAGGCAGAAATCCAGTCCTAGAGAAAATCTCTGAAGCTACATGGAAGGTGTTGGATTCAGAAGATGAACTGGGAAAAGAAATTAATGAGATATGCGAATGTTCCTATTTACAAATCTGTGAAAGAAAGCATAAGGCACTGCCATCACCAGAAGCGACTAGTTCAAATAGCCTAAATTCTTTTGATTGGGAGCTGATAGAGCCACCAGGGTTTACTCGTTCTGTGGGCCAGCAATTTGTTTGTGGTGAATTGCAGCAGAGTTTATCTCATTCCTTTGACAAGCAATTAATGGATGGAAGTGACCAGCAACATGGTGGTAAGGAGGATAAAGAGTCAACCGGCCTTTCTTTTTCTGTTGGTAAGGATATAAATGAGCTACCAGGCTATTTTGCCACTGACCGGAAACTATTCAACAGGGAACTAGAGGGGTACTCAAATGACAACAAACCCATCGAATCATTGGGTGTGGTCCATCTTAGTAACCATCAGAGGCCCAAGTCATATGACCCAGTTTTACCATACAGTCATAATCATAGTGATAGTAATAGGGGTGTGGACAGGAACAAGCCAAGATTCTGGAGGAGAAGAAATTCAACTAAATTCCGGAGGAGAAGAAATTCAACTAAATTCCATTAGGGAAAAATATCATGCTTACAATCCTATACGAACAATGGACAATTGAGTAATACTGCAATACGTGGGTAATTCAGTTCAATGAAAATACCATATTTTTTGGTTAGAACTCTGAACGACTATGTAATAAACTACTATAGTATGGAATTCAGGAAGTGCTCGTAGGATCTCCTTTTGTGCTATGGGCTGTGAAATCTATTATAATTTCCACTTAATGTTTTATTGCCAGTATGTTTGTTTGTTTTATGCATATGTAAAAGCTTAGGCACACAGTCTCTATCAGTTTGCAGTCTACTGTTATTATTTCAAAGGGATGTCTTAGTTTATCGAATATGGATGTTTGTATGCCTGTCACTCTGGTTTTTCCATGTACAATCTTGTAGTGCGATTCAAGAGTAAATTCTACCCAATCTATAATTTTTATGAAAATTTAAAAATTAGATTTCCCATTAATTTATTGTTATCGTACTGAATGTATCAGCAATTTATAGCCATGGTGAAAAATTAGAACTGGAATTGCCTATCAATTTATATATACTAGCACTTCTATCTAAAGGAGGATTACGTCCATAGAAAACTATATGTGTTAATATGTCAGAGAGAATGTGTTTTTGCATGGATGAACTGCAAATTCTAGTTGCATGTGACTGGATTAAACAATTAATAATAAGTGTTAAATAATGGAGTAAAATAAACTTAAGCAGATCTAGATTTTTTCCTTAAAGAAATTAAGTATTATGTGATTATGAAATATTTTCATACAGATTTAAAACATAAACCAATGCAAATGAAAAAAGAAAGTTGCCATCAAATTGACAAAAAAACACTAATAGAAATAGAATGTTCCCATTCAATTGTCAAATCAATATTTTTTTTGGTTTTTATGTGATAAGTGAGATTTTGGAGGCTTTTATCTGATATTTTGGAGGATTTTACTTTTAAATGGCAGTTGTTTTCTCATTAAATGACAACTGAAACTTATTTTCCAACGACTCAATAGTGGTTTGCAGACATGAGACTTGTTTCAGATTCAAATCTCACTATATGTAGCTTGTTTGCTAATTGAGGTGATTAGATATTACATTTTTCATTAAGATACATTTCAATTGTGTACCTAATGCCTACCCTATTAAAAATAAAATATATTTTTATTAAGATATTTTATTCAAGGGAGTACAACTTTGGCCGGGCATATAGGCAGGACCACAGCTCTCAACAATACCACTAGCGAGGTTTGAACCTTGGTGGTAAGAACAACAATGCACCTATAAACACCGTCATACGTACCAAATACAGGCATATTTTATTAAAATATTATTTAATAATAAATAAAATATATTTTAAAAAAATTATAATGTAATTCGCGAAAGATGAATTTTTCTATTGAATATTAACTAAAATGGAACATATCACTAGAGTCTACCAAATGCAAAATCAATCAAATGGATATTGGATGTTAAAAAAATAAATAAAGATTACACTAATGTTATACAATAATCAAATCTAATAGATAATTTCAATTCCTTCATATTCCCAACTCGTAATACTTCACATTTTTTTTTATACATATTTCAACTATAAGTAAATTTTAAAAGTTAATTTAATATAAATGTAATAAAATGAGGGTAATGATAATTAAATAATGATGGTGGTCTTGTTAAAAAATGGGCAATTCAAAGTAATTAGTAAAATTGAAAGATAATATGATTTATTTATTTTAAATTTCATTCCTTAATGGCCAAATTCGTGTAGTAAAAGTGGAAGCAAAAATTAAAGTGGAAAATACAAATGATCAATTTTAAATTGGAGAGAATAGGGCCCAAATTTATATTATTGGCCAGCATTATATGCTCATCTTAAATAATTAAAATTTTTAATTTGAAATTGTTGATTTTTGTTGGGGTTGGGGAAAATCATTAAATATGGGTGAAAAAAATGTCTTGAAGAACCTTAAAACTGTTCAATCTCACGAAAAGTACAAAAAATTACCAAATGGTGGCATATAGTCTCTAAACAACTCTTCCCTCTCGTATCACTAGGCTTTCTTCATTTTGTTCTATTTTTGGTTAAAACTTTGATTTGAAATTATAGGTAATTTCAGTATGCTTGGTGTATACACCTAAAATTGCTCAAGACAATTAATTAATTAAATACTAGCTATTTAATTAATGAACTCCCTTTATTCATCTACTTATAAATAAATTCACAATTTACTTATATAGTTCTCACTTTTCTAAATTTTTCATTCTAAACCACATTCTTCTAAATTTAATTAAATAAATAAATGACTATAGTTTGTTTTTATTTAATTAAATTCCTTCTCACTAAGTTTGAATAATTTCAAATTCAAAATTAGTCACATGTCTACAACACTTTTTGGCCATGTCATCAAATGTCATATGCAATTAAATATGACTAATATTTAATTACATTATTTTCAACCATTTATCTTCAACAAACTTTTAACACATGGCTTATTCCTCACACACTTTATACCTTCATCCATTTGGCATGTTGCCCTTGGTCAAGTTGACATCCTCCAAGATTCTTCCATCTCCACCATTCATCCATCATGTTTGAATTTGGATTGTCGATTGCTGCCACATCACAAGATGCTTTAAAAATCCTATAAATACAACCCTTTGCTACAACATTATCACACACACACCTTTTTACAAACTTATTATGCAAGAATAACTTTGGAGCATTGGAGCATTTGAAGTTCATAGTTAGCATTGTAGTATCATGTTAAATTAGAATCATGTCTTGCTTTATAGTTGCATTTTATTTCATATCTTGCCTTATAGCTGCATTTTAGTTTATCATATCAATAGTTATTTGAGCATATGCAAAATCATTTTAGCTTCTTATCACAACATTTGCATCGCATAAGTTAGCATCATTATCCATTTGTCAATATCACCATTATCATAGTATCATGGGTTTCATCACATAGTTTCATGCAGGAACTTAGATTTCTTGCATTTCTTGCATTTTGTTTCTCAAGTTGTCATTCTAACAATTATAGTGCACATATAAAATCTGAGAGTCAATATGATTTAATGAATCTTTGAGAATAGAGAACAATAGAACATTTTTGAAGATTTGTTTTGTTACAATTAGAGTAGTTCTTTGATTCAAATCTTTAATATAATACGTCTTATTGGTGTTTGTGTGCTTTAGTATTGATTTGCTAACTCTCCCACATTTCACACACACATAAATTAGCACCCACCGTGGGCTCAACCCCATTTTTAACAATTTTTTAGAATTTTTTTTGTAAACAGGTTGGACGTGACGTTTTAGTGCGTCCGTGAGTTCTTTTAGCGCATATGAAAAATCTTTCGGCGCATTCAACTTTTGTTTTAGTGCATTCGACAAATCTCTCAGCGCATACGAGGTCTGTTACAATGCATACGACATTTCTTTCGACGCATTGAGCAACTATTTTAGTGCATACTAGGAGTCTTTCAACGCTTTTAGTCCATACTTTAGCTCATACATTATTTCTTTTAGTGCATTCATTAGTTCTTGTAGTGCATGCATGAGTTATTTTAGCACATAGGATAGTTGTTTTTGCACATTGGAATGGTTTTTTAGGGCATTGGATGACTGTTTTAGTGCATCTATTTAAATGTGCAAAAATCTTAAAATCCCAAGAACTAATTGTTGTTTTCTGCTTGTAGATGGGTAATATGTCGGTCAAAGACAAACTTATGCAACTACTAATGATTTATGCAGGGGTTGGAGTTATTTAATGCTTTCTTTTGATTAAGATAGGCATCTAGCTTAATTAAAAGGTTAAAAAACACCATGTTTTTTGTGTTTGATGAATGGTAGGCATATGCTCTCCCTTTTACTGGGTGACCAAAAAGCTAGAATCATTCGTTTTTATTTTGTTTTATCCATAGAGGGTCTGCCTTATGGGAAAAAGTAATCACCCAAGGGAACGACCCAATAGGTAAAACATTAAAGCCAAGTGACTTCCAACTGGGATATAAATGTGGGTACTTGAGGAAAGTTCAAGTATCACGAGGATTATTTCAACAAGAAGGGCAACAATGGTCTCTTGTCGAATGGATGATCCCCATGAATGAAATGCCTATACTAGAACCCTTTGTTATAACAAGCCAAAATCCTTATTCTATTTATTGTCGTAGAAGGTCTAACCTTTGAAGTCGTCCCACATTTTTGTGGCTTTTAGTAGAGATGAAAAGTATGCCATGGGAGATTCATGGGTATTGAAGCTTATTTTCCCCATAGAAGTGAGTGTCGTGGAGGAGAGCCAGTGGCATCAAACTTCTAATCATCTACTAAAAGTAGGCGCAGTTGGAGTAAAATCCAAGTGGGAATCCAGTAAATATTGTCCTACACAACCTTAAGTTGTACATGTTCGATGTGTTTTACCAATATGTTTTTAAAACAAATTTCAAGCAAAACATCACACACTTGAAGTGAAAACCTTGATTCAAGAATCATCCATTTGAGTACTCAATTCCCATCATTCAAAAGTTGGAAACCAAACAAAATTCACTGGTCAAAAGATTATATCCTTGGAAACACTCAGATTCACAAATTCAAAGCCAAACATCCGGACAGAGTCGTAAAAACACTGAATTTTTCTAAATTAGCGCATTCATTCTCTGTTATAGAGCATTGTTGTCATATTTTAGCACATCTGACATATGTTCCAGTGCATCCATACACTGTTCTGGCGCATCCACTACTTTTTCTAGCGCATCTGAGTCATATTTTAGTGCATAGACATCATATTTCAATGCATTCACCCTCTGTTTTAGCGCATTCAATCAGTCTTATAGTGCATCTGTGCAATCTTCTAGCGCGTTCATTCTCTATTGTAGTGCAACTGTGCAATATTTTAGCACATCTAGACTATGTTTTAGTGCATCTATTAAATGCAAAACTTGAGAGTTAAATTTATCCCCTGTTTCACAGTTTGAACCAAAATTCAAAATCTTTTTCAGTCCAAAATCATTCCTTAGGTACAACAGAGTTTAAACTTGTCAAAAATGACCTCTATAAGTGGAATTCTCTAAATCAAACCTAGATCAAAACATCTCAAAGTGCCTAAATCATCAAAATTATTATATCTTTGATTGGGGATTTATCATTCTTTCATCACGAAACAAAGTTGTATAATCAAATTAAACTTAGTTTCATCAATAGAATTTGCCATTTTATTTGACTTAGTTGTAATCCTTGGCACTCTTCCAAACAAAGATCAAAGTTTAGTCAAATTATAACACTTGTATGCCCGTTCAAACAATATTATAAAAGTAGAAACTCAAGGAAAAATAACTGAAAACACAAAACATCGAAACACAAAACATTGGAACTCAAAGCATCGAAACTCCAAACATCGAAACTCAAAACATTGAAACTCAAAATAGTGAAACACAAAACACCATGGCTGAAGTTGAAGAGAATCCTTTCCATGGAATCCACAACAATGAAGGGGAAGAAATAACTAAGGAAGATATCCAAAATGTTGAACAAGATCCAAATTTTCACAAATGCTTAGAAAAGATTTTCGAAAGAAATGGGGAAAAATACCTCCTAATGTTGGATAAACAAGGTGTCAAATTTCTTGATGACTTTGATGTTAACCAATTGAAAGCACCTCCCAAAAAACCTGAAAATGATACAGAACAAGTGGTTGCCCTAACTCATCAAATGAAAAACCTCCAACAACAAATTCTTGACATACAAAGGGGAACCTCAAAACGATACTTGATCCAAGACATTTGTCCATATCCTTTTAATCAAGATATCCACATAATTCCTTTTCCCAAACATTGCGAATTCCCAAAGTATGAAAAATACAATTGATCCAATAGATCATGTGAGGGAATTTAGAACCATGAATCTTGAATTTGCTCATGAAGAAACATATTTGATGAGATTATTCCCATGTAGCTTAGATGGACAATGCCTTGAATGGTTTTCCAAACTTGCACCACCAATCAAAACCTTCGAAGAGTTGGTAAAAAAATTCATCACTCAATATTCTTATAACATTCAACATGATATAGCAATGAAAGACCTTTGCAACTTGAAATAGAAAAAGGGTGAGTCATTCCTCATTTTTCTACAAAAATGGAGAAGGTTATTTGCGAGGTATTCTCATCTCATACTTGAAAAAGAAAAGATGAAAAACTTTATTGATAACCTAAATGACGAGATGAGCTACAGATTGGAATTGCAATGTCCACCCACATTCAAAAAAATGATTGAAAATGGGATTAAAATTGAAGAAGCTTTGGTCAAAAGAGGATTCATAAAACTTTACAATGAAAAAAACTCATCAAGCTCCTCTAACAATTATAATAATGGTGAGAAACCAAAGTTTTGGCAACGAAACAAGAATATGGGTAACAATGATGGCACAGTTGAAAACCAAAATGCAAAACCTGCATTCAACTCAACAATAGTTGCCACCAAAACTAATTAGAACAACAATCCACCCAACAAGCAAAAAAAAAAATCAAAATGTCAACCAAAACAACAATCAAGGTAATGTTGGATCTAGAACACCATCATATCGAACATCCTCAAATTGAAGAAGGTTCACACCTTTGGGACAATCATCGGAATCAACATTAAAGGAACTTCTTGAAGCTAAAGTCATAACATTACCAGGGGTAAGAAATTGGGAGCCACAAGTTAAGCCTCCATGGTGGAATGATGCATATTTCTGCGAATTTCATTGAAACAAAGGACATAAAACTAACAATTGCATGCAATGAAGCATTTGATACAAGACTTGATTGACAACAAAATGATATTTGTAGAAGGAATCCAAACAAACAATGATCATGGAGCATTCAAGAACCCTCTACCCAACTACGAAAATGGGGAATCTTCTTCTTCAAATACCAAGGGAAAAAACGTGAACTATATTTATGATTTTACCATTCATTATGTTGAGGTAGTCGAACATCAAACTAAGGATATTGAAACCAAGAGCCAAAGAAGCATGGATACAACTGAAAATAAGCATCCTGATATCGACACCACTTCACATCAAATCAATGACCTTGTGCCAATAAATTTGATCATCAATAGTGTTCCAAATGACAACCAAGTCAATGCCATTAAAATCAAAGAAAAAAAAGACAATTCATTGATCAATGCAATCACAAGAGGACAAGCCAAGGTAACATTGAAAGGAGCTACCCCTTCCACATCCAAAGCAACTACTGTTGTCCCTGCAACTCAATATAACATCGTTGACTAGTTGCAAAAGATACCCGCTCAAATATCCTTATTAGAGCTTCTCAAGATTTCACCAGCGCATAAAGAATTCTTAGAACAAGCTCAAGTGGCCACCACAGTACCAAACAACTTGGAAGTTTTCCAATTTCAGACTATGGTGGGACATTTGATTGCATTACACTGCTTATCATTTTTTGAAAACGACGATGTATCTATCACCCATCCACACAATGCTACTCTCCACATTGAGGTTTTAATCCATAAACATCGTGTCAAACATGTTCTAATAGATGAAGGAGTTGGCTTAAATATCTGCACTCTAAAACTTGTCCGTGCACTCTGATAGTTTGAAAATGCTATTGATCCTAGAAGGAAAATCACAATAAAAGCATATGATGATGAAGAAAGATCCTCCCAAAGATTAATTATCCTACCAATTCAAGTAGGACCAGTTGTCAAAGATATAGTATGCCAAGTGTTGGACAAAGAATTGACATACAACATACTCTTGGGACGTCTGTGGATCCATGAGATGCAAGCTGTACCATCGACGTATCACCAGTGTTTGAAATTTCCTTTTAACAGACAAGAGATCACTATTGATGCTGATTCCAACAGCCCCCAATATTGCAACACACTCAGAACAACCCAAGACACTTTTTTACCACACAACAGGGAAGCTACAACTCCTGGTTCATACACTAGTGAAATACAACTAAATTCCTTGTCAAAGTGGGTGGAGAAAAAGGACCAATCAAAAGATAAGGGTATCAGTGAGTCTACTCCATTGAATCATGAAAGTCAACTCAATGCCTTATCAAAATAGGTTGAAAAGATCCAATTGAAAGACAAAGGCATGGGGGAATACTCATTTGAGCAATCCTTGTGTTTATCACAACTTTCATCTTCTCCTAAGTCATATGGACAACCATCAACATCAAGACAACAATCATCACAACCAACCACACTCTTTGATGGAAAGTTTGTAAAAGCAAGCACCTTAGTGGATGAATCAAAAGATAAGGAGGTTTTGAATTGGTTGTACAAGGACGAAGAACAATCACAAGCATCCACTTCAAATGTATTGACATAGTAGTATGGAAAATGTATGACAATCTTGGGAAATATGGGATATGAGGGAAAATGTCCTATTGGTAAAAAAAAGGAAGGCATCATAGAACCAATACAACCCATCACAATGAATTCTAAGGGCAAGACGATACTAGGGTACAGGGAAGAAACAAAAGAAGAAACTAGATAGCAAGTTGTCAAGAGAATCCTTTAATTGAGAGATAGTTCCGAAATAGAATCCAATGAATATGAATGGGATTCCCTCTTTGAAGATTCTTGTCATGATAAGGAAATTGATGTGGTACAATAGTATACACCAACACGTGTGGAGGGATAGAGCTCGAGTTATAGACCACTTGAAATTGGATCACAACATATTAATGACTCAAGTGAAGATGATCATACTTCGAGCGAGATAGATACTTCAGAAGAGAGTAACATCATAGACCTCAATATTGCTATCAGACACTCTGACAACATTTCCATCATGACACTCACCCCTCTTAATCTTAGCCAATCCAACAATTATTTGTCGTTAATACACCTTGAACTGATTGACTAGGACCAATCTGAGCTGCTTGACATACCCATCTTTTTGAATGATGACGCCATTGTAAACTTCCTCTGTTATGATAACCCTGAAACATGTTCCATCATCGAATCTCATAATAGAATTTTAGACAAGGGGAGTGCCAAATCTTCCAGCTGCAAAATGAATACCAAAAATAGATCTAATGGTGAAAACCATTTAATGGCATTATTAGATCCAGAAAAAAGTAAAAACAAAGAGCATATCTGAAGGTGAAAACTTCTCTGAGGCATCAACATATGGAAGATTTGACACTCT
>VDFB02111342.1:0-48437 GCA_007258455.2 Sequoia sempervirens | reverse complement strand
AATGTCCAAGGTACAAGCCTGTGGAGTCGCAGCCATCACAACCTGCTAGCAATCTTCCTGAAACAGATAAGGGGAAGAGCATTCCTCCTAACGAGGTAGGTGCTTCTGATGGCTTTGCTCCGATCAAGGCTCGAAATCGGAATAGGGGTCAAAAGAGGCCTTTTAAAGAAAGACAGGAGGAAGGTACCTTTAACAGATTTGAGGTTTTGGATGAGCTCAGCCAACAGGAGGTGAACCTAGGGTTGATCAACCTTGATCAGGGGCTTGTGGGCTTAGCTCGGGAGGATTTGGTTCTAGATTCTTCTTTGGAGGCTCAAAGGGATGATTGTATGCTTAGGGTAGCTGATCAACAGTTGGTGGCTTCCTCGGTGCAGGAACCCTCAGCCATTGCCACTTTAGTAGGTGAGGATTCTTCTCTCCCCGAGAAGAACATTAATGCAGACCTGACTAAGAAGATCAAGCCCCCTCCCAAGCTGGGCATTTTGCAGAAAGATATTAAGAAGGGTGGGGCAGAGAAATTTGTTAAACCCGGCAGAAAAAGGGATGTGGAAAAGATTAAATTGGCAGGCGAGAATTTGGTGGAGTCAGGGTCAGTAAAGACCTTGGATTCTCTTTTTTCAAGCCCTTTGAAATGATTGTTCTGTCATGGAATGTACGGGGCTTGAACAACGGCCCTAGACAAAAAGCAGTTCATGATTTAGTTAGAAGGCAAGGTCCTGATGTTTTCTTTTTGCAGGAGACAAAGTTATCTGTTGAGAATATGCATGGCTTGGCACCTAAGTTGTGGAGGAGCGGGGAGTGCCAATGCATTGGAGCTCATGGAGCTTCTGGGGGTTTGGCATGTTTGTGGAATCCTCGAAGAATCCGACCTCTTTGGTGGATTTCTTCTAAATCCTCTATGTCTATGATTGCTTCTAGTTTTGAGACAGGGGAGGTTATTCTATTTACCAATATATATGCTCCTACTGATTTTCAGGGTAAACAAGGTCTTTGGTCCCATATTAGGCTTATCCGTAGCATGATGCCTTTTCATCCATGGATTATGGGTGGAGATTTCAATGCTATTTGTGAGTTGGCTGAGAAGTGTGGTGGTACTAGAAGGTTGGAGCCCTCTGCAATGCTTCTTCGAGACAATATCAATACCTTGATTCTTGTTGATATCAAACCCAACAATGGTCAGTTCACCTAGAACAATCGTCGGGTTGGCGATTTCTGCATTGCAGAAAGATTGGATCGTT
This sequence comes from Sequoia sempervirens, assembly GCA_007258455.2. NCBI lineage: Eukaryota > Viridiplantae > Streptophyta > Pinopsida > Cupressales > Cupressaceae > Sequoia > Sequoia sempervirens. The sequence continues at coordinate 47,199 of VDFB02111342.1, read as the reverse complement.
TTCTGGTTTCTTGCTACTGGGTTGGAGGGATGTGGTCATCTTGCTCTGAGATCTTGGATTGGAGAGGATCTGACCATTGGCCTATTAAGCTTGCTACTGAGTCAGCTCGTGTGCCTCGTATGCCCTCTTTTAGGTTCCAACTTATGTGGTTGCGGGACCCTTCTTTGAATGCCTTCGTGTTGGAATGGTGGAAGAAAGGTAGACCAGCCTATGGTACGGCAATGTATACATTTGCTAAATTACTTCAATATGTTAAATTTGAGCTCAAACGGTGGAACCATCAGTACTTTGGGAATGTCTTCCATGCCAAGGCGATGGCTCAGGAAGATTTGGATGGTATCACGAGGAGGTTAAGGGAGGATGGGGTGACGGTTGAGTTGCTTCAGGAGGAGGCTCGGGCGGTGAAAACTCTTGAAGAATGGGAACTGCGAGAGGAAATGTTTTGGAAACAGAAGGCTCGCATTGAGTGGCTTCAGGAAGGGGATAAAAATACAACTTTCTTTTTCAATTCAGTGAAAGCCAGGCGTCATGGAAATACTATCTCTGGTTTGGTGAATGACAGGGGAGACCATCTTTCCTCCTTTCTGGAAATCTCAAGGGAAGCGGTGCAGTACTTTGAATCTCTTTTTAGGGAAGACTCACAAGGGGGGTCTCCAGAGGAAGCGCAGATTCTCTCTTGCATCCCCTCTCTTGTGTCTGAGGATTTGAATCGACAACTCATGAGTGATATTTCACTTGATGAGCTTGAAGGGATTGTTTTCAATATGAAGAAAGGGAAGGCGCCTGGTCCTGATGGCTTCCCAATTGAGTTTTTTCAAGAATTTTGGGATATCATCAAACTTGACCTCCTGGCTGTGGTTCAAGAATCTCAACAAAATAAACAGATGCTAAGGGCCCTAAATGCTACCTTTTTGGCTCTTATTCCCAAGAGTGAGGGGGTTGATAGGCTGAGCCAATTTCGGCCCATTTCTTTATGCAATGTAGTTTATAAAATTATTTCTAAACTTATTGCTGACAGATTGAAAAAGGGGCTTGAGGAGTTGATCTCCGAAGAACAAAGTGGTTTCGTTGCTGGTAGGCAAATTCTGGATGGGATTGTTATCGCAATTGAGGTCATCCACTCTATGGCTAGCTCTAAAGAAAAAGCGATGTTTATCAAACTGGATATGGCTAAGGCATATGACAGAGTTAGGTGGTCCTTCCTTCAGCGGGTTCTTGGTGCTTTTGGTTTTGTTGAAGAATGGATTCAATGGGTTTTGAGTTGTGTCACTTCTGTCTCTTTCTCTGTGCTTATCAATGGGAGTCACTCTGAGCTATTTGGTGCTTCTAGGGGGCTTCGTCAAGGTGATCCTCTTTCCCCTTACTTGTTCATTCTTTTGGCTGAAGGATTAGGGAGATGGATTAAACAGAGTGTGGAGTCTGGTCTCATTCAAGGTTGGAGGTGGGGTGGCACCTTACCTCCGCAAACTCACCTGCAATTTGTGGACGATACTGCTTTGATGGGGATGGCAACAATGCGAGAGGCCTCTAATTTACGAAGGACGCTAGATGTTTACCTTGTTGCCTCTGGTCAACAGATTAATGAGGGCAAGTCTTCCATTTTCTTCTTCAACACTCCAGGCCCCATTCAACAGCGGATTGCCCAAACCTTGAGATTTCAGATCGGGACTCTCCCTGTGACTTACCTTGGCATCCCCATCTCGGTGAGTAGACTGCCTAGGGAGTCTTGGCAGATCATTTTGGATAAATTTCGGGCAAAAGTTAATCACTGGACGCATCGATGGTTATCCTTTGCTGGTCGGGTCCAGTTGATTAAGTCAGTAGTGCAGGCTATGCCCATTTATAGATGCATGCTCCAGGTTGCCCCTATGGGCTTTCTTAAGGACCTTGACTCTTTGGCAAGGCAATTCTTATGGGCTGGTTGCTTGGAGTCCTCCAAATGGAGTCTGGTTCGTTGGGAGGTTGTTTGTAGTCCGAAACATTATGGTGGATTAGGCTTGAGGCAATCGACTTTAACCGGGGAGGCTTTGGCTGCTAAACTGTATTGGCGGTGGTGTAAGGAGCAGGATAAGAGTTGGGCCAAGGTTCTTTCTCAGAAGTATCTCCCTGGGATCCTTCAACCCGATATTTCTAGGTACCCCCTTGTGGGGAAGGGTTCTGTGATATGGGGCACTCTCAAAAAAGGGGCTGGGCTTATTAAGGAAGGTCTATTTTGGATCTGCAAGAAGGGGAAAGAGGTCCAGTTCTGGACTGATTCTTGGGATGGTTTTCCTCCCATCACCTCCCAATTTCCCAACTTGTTGAATCTTTGCCAAAGGTTTCTTGAGGCTGGTTGGTCACGGGTGAGTGATTTCAAGTCCTTTTCCTCCTGTGGTCATATTGCGATGGCCAGATGGAAGTCCTCAGATGAGTGGCCAGATGTTGGTTTACAGGAAGATTGTGTTGTGCTGCAAAGTATCCTCTCCAGTAGAAGATGTAGCTCTCTTCGAGATGATGATGTATTTGCCTGGTCCCCCAATCCTAAGGGGACCTATACTGTAGCCTCTGGTTATAGTGTGTTATTGTCTCATAGGTTGGTTGGGATTGAAATTCAGTGGTGGAAGAAGGTCTGGAGCAAGCTTTCTTGGCCAAAATGTAATTGTTTTGTTTGGATGTTGGCTTGGGATAAGTGTTTGACTTGGGATAACATTCGGAAGAGAGGTTTCCAGGGTCCTTCTGTTTGTGTTATGTGTGGGGCTAATGAGGAGGATTCTACTCACTTGTTTTTTTGTTGCTCTTTTGCCCTCCAACTTTGGCATTTTTGGTGGGGTGCTTGGAAAACTCCTTGTGTTCATGCGTCCTCCTTGATTGATTTTTGGCAGGGGATGGGTCGACCCCCTTCGGTGGCCTCCTTTTTGCAGGATGTGTGGTTTGTGGGGCCTATCTTCTTATTGTGGCAGATTTGGCTGGAACACAATCGAAGGATATTTCGTGGAGAACGAAGGTTGGTACAACAAATTTGGCAGAGACTATTGGGCATGGTTCAAGAGACAGTGGAAGCTAGGTGTGAAGTGGAATTCCCTTTGGTGAAAAGGGATACAGAGTTGGTGGAGAGATTAGGGATTTAGGGGTCGTCTTTGGCCTTGGCAAGGGCTCGTAGAGGACGATGGGAGAAGCAAAAAATTGATAGAGATGGCAAATGGCAACCTCCACCATATGGTGTCTTGAAGATCAATACTGATGGATCTTCAAGGGGCAATCCCGGACCGGCGGGTATTGGGGGGATTGGTAGGGACTCTTTGGGCTCGGTGATCTTCCTCTTTTCGATCTATGAAGGGACACAAACCATCAACCTGGTGGAAGGGTTGGCTATTCTTGACGCTCTTGAGAGAGCTTATGCTTTAGGATGGAGAAAGATTGTTTGTGAATCTGATTCCCAGATTTTGATCAATCTGCTTATTGAGCAGAAAGTGACAGATGTCAGCTGGCAGTTGGCTAGGGTTGTGCAACAAATTCTGCGGGTTAGTTCTTTTATGGAAACTGTGACTTTTGTCCATATTCCACGAGAGTGGAATAGGGCAGCTGACTGTTTGGCGAAATGGGCTTCTGAGCATGTTGAGGGCTGGAGAATTGAGGAGTGGGAGTTGGTTCCACAGGAGCTTCATCTTGATTTAACGAATATTCTTGCTGCTGATAGGGTTGGGAGTGGTGATAGATGATGGTGTTGGTTGTTTATTCTTAGTTGATTTGTTGTGCTTATTTTTCCTTGGGACTTCGGTCCTTGGCTTCCTTTGTATTATTGCTCTCTGATTTTCAATAAAATTTTTACCCCTTTTATTTAAAAAACATTGCAACAAAACTATGGAGGTTAATGCATCTAGAGTCTAGGTCAAAATGCTAAACTTGAGGTGAAATTATTAATTGCTAATGATGCAAAGATCATGTTAACCTCCAATCTTTCGATAGTTCTAGCAAGTCTTGTAAATTGAGTTATAGGATATATTAAATAAATAATATACAAACTTGATAGTGCCCCACCAAAACCACTAACACATGTTATAGTTTATTTTGACAATTTGTCAATAATAGTTTTGAGGATGAAACTCCACATACAATTCTAATTACATTGATGCAAATGGAACATACAATCTAACGACTTTTACGATTAACTTGGGCATTGACAATATACAAACCATAAGGTTTTATTCTTTAAAAATTTATAGTTAACATATGACAAAAATAAAGAACATGATTGACATTTGTGGTTATATCTCATGTGAAGTCTTTGGAAGGACTAAGAGTAATATTGTGGTTTACATATGACTAGTATGAAAAATGCAAAAAAGGAAAATAACTTTCAAATCACAAAGTTGAAGAAAAGAGACTTAAACTATTAGAAGATAAATAATGTGATGTATTTCTTACAATTCTATTTTTATGGATATGAAATGACACACTATTTTAGATTTGTCTCATGTGTATGACATATTTTTATGAATATTAAATGATTATTTAGTTCTATTTTTTTCTTTGGAAAGTTATTGTACAATTATCTTATGTAAAATAATATTGTTTATATGTTGCAATTGTAATGCTACTAGTATAACTATCCTAGATAACTCTATATAAAAGATGTTGAGATATATCCTTCTCAAGGTGCCCATTTTTTTAATGAAATTGTTATTATATATAAAATAAACACGACAAAAATAATATATTTTGACATCTTTTGACATCTTTTATATAGATTTATCTAATATAGATATGTTAGTATATAAGCTTTTCATATTTTTAATATAAACTATTACAATTATAAACTAATTAATAAAAAAAAATATAAATTTTAATTGTAATTTTAATAAAATTGTTATATATATTTTTAAAATAGTTAATGAAAAATACATATAAATTTTGATAGTGCTTTAAAATTTACATTCTTAATGGTAAGAAAAATATAATTTATATTAAAAAAATTGATATATTAGCATATATAGATTTATGAATATAGCTAATATATATATATTTTTAATATAAATTATATTTTTCTTAACGATCCCAAATTAAGTAATGAAGAATAATTTTTTTTAAATTTAATTATTAGCTTAATTAGTAGACGTTATGGAATTTTCAATCCTAGAGCACTGTTCTAATTTATGGGGTCAACGTTAGGGACTCCCTAAATGCCATATGGCTGCCTTGTTTGTCAGAGCCACTTGCCTATGTTTACACACTGTTGTCTCCAGCCGAACATTCTTCGCTCCAAGGACGAACAGGTTAAGCTTCTGGGGTCAGCAGCAGCAGAGAGGAACAACGAAAACAATAGTAAAAATGTCCTCAACATCAAAGAAATTCGAGGGGCAATCGGGGAAGACAACTGCGCCATATGGCTCATGGAAGTCGCCGCTCTCAGCAGAGATTGTATCGGGAGCAGGCAAGCGCCTCGGAGATGTTGCCATCGATGGGGAATGCCGCCTCATTATACTCGAAGGTCGTCCTGCTGAAAACGGGCAAGTTTCCCACCCTAATTTTGTTTCTTCGAAGTAAGCTTTGGATTGCTTCATGTTGTTAAACCCTGAACCATAAATCTGAATTCTTCAAACTTTAAACCCTATATTCCAATTCTTGGGAGATGAAAATAAAAATGAAAACCAGTGTGATTAGTTGCAATGTCCTTTGTGATTATCTGCCTAGTTGGACTAGGTTCCAATGTTTTGGTCTCTCTATTGAACAATGCCTTTAGTGTTTGATAAAATGTTATTTTAGGTGGGAGAGGTGAAATAAATCTTTGTTATCAATGTTTGGCAAAAGGTTACATAGGTGCTCGGGTACTGCGGTCAGAAATTTGATGCCGGTATGGGCGTATTTAAGCTTTTTAACTATAAAATGCAATCATTTTAAAAAAAATACTGTGTCAAAATGAATGGTGAATTCTAGATGGACCGTCGAAAATTGTAAGGGCTTAGAATTAAGGTATATCTATTTTATTTTTTTATTTTTATGTTTTCCTCTCTAACCATGCATCATTTTAGCATCTGAAGGGCATTGTTGAATGGATAACTGCAATAAAAAAATTGCTTGATCGGTGGGGTCAACTGCCAAATTTATCCCCGGTCTGGGGCAGGCAGGGGGTGGGTGCTGATGCCAATTTTAAAGGTACGGGTGCAAGGGTAAGCATGGTGTGGAACGCCACATTAAAATTAAAAATATTAAACTTAGTCTGTGAAATTTTTAACATAATAATTCTATTTTAAATGAGATCCCATTTGGGTGAAGCAAATTTTAAATTCAAAGTTGAAAGCTGAAACATAAATCATAATGAGAAGAATGGGTGTCTGGTGCAAGTCACTTTAACATGAAAATTTGAAATCTGGGACATCCGATCATTATGAAAGACGCACATGCACGTGTAACACAAGTTTAACTTAAACTTGAAACCTGAAACATAAGATCGTAATGATAGTGGCACACGTTGGGTGCAAACTAACTTTAAGTTGAAAATTGAAACATAAGATCATTATGAAAGTGGTGTGTGTCAGGTTTATGCCATGTCTATTCTAAGAATCAAAACCTGAATCATAAGATCATTATGGAAGTGGTGTGTTACTTGTGTAAGCCAACTTTGGTTTGGTACATGCACCAGGGCAAACTTGGTTTTACATGAACATCAAATAGAGGGAAACCTTATTGAATTTTCATTTTTACTTAGAAGTGGCCATTGATCAGGAGAAAAGATGGAGTGTACTTGAGATGGATTGTGCAATCCAACTAAATACTATATCAACTCAAATTTTATGTCATCGAATGGATGTCTAGCGAATATAATGGCAAATACCTTACACCAAGATAAATTCTCCATTAGTAAGTTAGCTTCATTATTTACTTGCATAGATGGTGATATATATGCATATGGTGGCCCATTTGGTTGGTGGTCACTTGGCCACCTTAGACTTCTTATTCTTGTTTTTGACATAAGGAATCAACTACTCTTCACCCTTCACATTCGAAGACTTTAATTACCATTTAATTTTTATATGTTTGGAGGAGTGGTTAGAATATGTATTTTTAAGCCAATCCTTCTTATTCTATGTATTTTTTTTTGAGTAAGCCACGCATTTAGGTCCTGGAAACTATTGCTTTGTGTTCTAGCCATGGAAATGTATCCATCAAACTAGATAAAGCACTATATACTTTTATATAACTATTGAAATCATCTCAAATTGAAAAGAGCTATAATTGAAAAGAGCTATAATTTCGCCAACTTGAACACCCGTACTTATTAGCTAACTTGAAATACCATTTCCTTGGTATTGGATCTTAAATCCCCAATACAAGTTTCTGATTACAAATTCTTAGGGACATTCTTTACAAAAGTTGCTTAGATCTTCCGATTTGAAGAATAGTTAGTAACTAACCTAATTTGGCCGAGTCATAGATTGAACTAATCAGTCTCTGGAGGTTCAACTTCAAATCATTTGAAAAAAATGTAAAGTTTAAGTTGATTGTGAATCCTCTTGTTTCCTATTGTCACCAATTGTACATTTACATGTGGCTTCTTTGAGGATTAATATAGCAATAGTTGCTGAATTTTCATTAGTTTGGTAGTGTTCAGATATAAATGGCACTTAATCTTCTTGGAACAGTTGATAACTTATTTCAAAATGATATATGGTCTTTACCATAGTTCGCAAAATCAGACTCAAAGAGTACTCGGCAAGCCCAAAATTTTTGACTCGGCAAAAACTTGGCAACTTAAAAAGTGCTTTAATTTCTTATAAAGACACTTTTTTGTTATTGCAAAATTCAATTACAAAATGTATCAAATGAGTCTAAAAAACCATGAGGAAGTGTTTTCTATTACATTTGATTCTTGAATACATATGGATTACAAAATGGCATCATCATGCGAAGCCAAATAGTGGATATTGGATACAATAGCTAGATACTAACTAATAACTATTATGAATTTATGATGATTGTCTTTGAAAATTATCATCATAAATTTCATATCTAGGCAATTACAATTTCCTTTTCCCCAACCTAGTAAAAAATTGGGGGGTAAAGGGTATGGTCCTCCTCACACTTGATTGTGGCTTCGTGTTCGGCGTAGAAGATTGTGCCTATGGCTCCACCTTGCTGGTATATGGCGGTGATGCATCCTCCATAATATCAATATCATCCAATCCAATCTCCCCTGCTTCGACTACAGCCACATCCTACATAGCTTGCCTCTTGAAATCAACAATCTCATCCTCTGTAAACATGGAGGCCTCATGGCCCTCATCATCTTGCACGATCCAATTGTTGTAGGGATCAATCTCATCCAAATCAATAAGTTTGTTTGGTAGATCATGCACCTTTCTTGTGCGAAGCTGAAGGTTGTATTGCACAAAAACAAGATCATTGAGGCGTTGTTGAGTCAACTTATTATGCTTCTTCGTGTTAATGGCATCAAACAAACTCCAGTTGTGCTCACAACTAGAAGCACTACAAGGTTGAGACAAAATTCAGAGGGCTAGCCTTTGCAAATTTGGGGTATTTCCACCCCAATCTTCCCACCAATAACCTGCAAATAAGATATTCAAGTTTTTGTAAATAACCAATATTCTATTAATAATTGTAATTAACAGCTTGCAAGATATAAGGCTTCACTTTTTCTTACTCGGTGTTTGGGTGTCTCTTCCTCGTATAGCTAAATGCGAAGAAAACAACCTACCCCTAGCTGCCTTATAATTCTCCAACTCTAAAATGATGAGGTCTCTCATTGCATTTGTAGATGTCATCTTCTCAATACATGTGGATAGGCCCTCCATAACCTTCCCCATGAGAATCTGTGAAGCTATCAGAGAAGAAGAACGTGGGGTTGAGATAGTACCCCGTTGCATGAATGGGTTGGTGGAGTTGATTATTCCACCTCTAGTCAATGATCTCCCAATAGGGGCAAATCTATTTGCATCCCTCTTGTAATAGTTTTGGATGGCCTCTTTGGCCCTGTCCATGGCCTCATAAATATATCCCATTGTATTTTTCTCGCCATCCACCAATCGCAAAACCCTCACCAATGGCTCAATTACCTACAATGTACAAAGAAGAAGCAAATTTAAATTACAACTTACAATGAAACAAAATACTTTTAAAGTTTATAAATAAAAGATTCAATTTGAAAATTAAATTAAGTTTGAAGTTACCTTGACAATCTTTGTAGCTCTAGTTGTAAAATCACCATAAAAAACTATTTTTGCAATCCTTTCTCCATCAACCTTCTTTGAATAAGTTGAGTCTACCCATTGTTGACTCACAAACATCTGCTTCAAGGGAGTCAATAAACTAGTAATACTTTGCAGCGTTAGAAAATTACTTGCAAACCTTGTAGCACCCGATCGCACAAGCTCTTTCCCCTTGGTGTGATCTCTCATCAATTGAAGAACCTATGGGTGATTATATATATTTTGTTATATCTCTCGCTTCTTCTACAATTGGTCTCACCCTAAGTTACCGATTCGTTTTTGGATTCGGGTACGGATACGAGAATTCGGTACGGGATTCGGCAAAAATTTTTTTTTGGGGTTGGGTACGGCAATACAAAAAACATATAAAAATCAGAAATATATACATATTTGCAGCAGTAATTAAGTTCAGAATACACAACCATATTAATAGTCTAATAACATAGCAAAAATGCATAACCACTTTCATAGTATATTTGTATATCTCATATATGTGGTTGTTGCTCCCTGTTTTGACAGTATTTTAAGCATTCTTTTTGTGTTTACCCTTTGTATCTCAATTTTATGATCTTAGTACTTAACTATCTTGCTTCACTTGCTTTATGGACTCTCTTTAAGTAACTGTAATATTAATGAATTATAAATTTAATACATAATATAATTTTAATATCATTTTTTGTTAAAGACTTGAAGTATATATTAATAATTAATAAAATTAATATTATAAAGAATTAAATATTGATAAATAATAAAGTTAATTAATAATATATAATCCAATACTGAAAAATTAATATATAATAATAAAATAATATTGATAAATAATAAATATTGATATTATTTGTTAATTTTTAAAAAAGAATTAATCTACATAGCTACTAGTTTTTATTATCAATCATAAAATTAATAATAGCCGGCAAAGAGGTGCCGCCCACCCTTTGGTATGTGCATATATTTATTTCAAGATTTTAAAAGAATCATGCTTGAGCATTTTGCGAATGATATATCGCGTAATATATTTAATATTAGGAGGAGACGATATTAGGATGGAGCGCCCAAGGAAGGGCCGCTTGTTGTGCAACAACATGGGCATAGCTTCCGAAGGAGACAGAGAGAACAAAACGTTTGGCCTTACTGTCGAGCCAGCTCTTGCAGTCTGTCTCAACCTACATGCTTGTCCCCATGATGGCCTGGGTGTTCACGCATCTGGATTCGCGTTAGATTCAATCTGGGCGTATCCTAGACAGATCCACAGAGGCAAGTTGTATCCTGGGCATATCCGCAGGTGGGAATTCGAATCCTGTCCGAATTTGAACAGTATCGAATCTGAATTTCGAATCCAATACGAATCGTATCGTATCCGAAGGCTCCCAGAGACGAATCGGTAACTTAGGTCTCACCTAATCAATTTTGTCTATGTCCTCCAAATGAAGGTCAAGGCAATGAGCTGCACAAGGGGTTCAAAAAAGTGTTCGATGTCTCTCTTGAAGCAATCTTCCAGCCGCCACATATGCTACTGCATTATTAGTAACAACTTGGACAACATTTTCTATGCCCACCTCTAAAACAACCTCCTCCAACATCAGGCTCAAATTTTTTGCATTCTTTATTATGTTGGAGGCATCGATTGACTCTAGGAAAACCAATTTACCATTTGAAGTGTAATTGTAAACAAATCTAATAGCAAGTATTAGAGATTAAGGGTTCTATAAGTATTCTCAATTTCAGAAATCTATCAAAAGCTAAGACACAGATTTTCGACTTCCAGATTTAATGATAGTCAATGTGCTGAATGCAGAACATTGTCCGATTTCTATGTTTGCATATCTAGAAATGTTCCATCATAAATATGTGATGAGACCCTGTCTCTAAGAGACACGTCTCATGAGAGGACGTGTCTCCACAAGTGGAGACACGTCCACTCATGGGACATGTTTCTTTAAAACGCGAGTTTAAGATACACACAGATTAACAAATGCGATTAGTATAACACATATATACTAAGTGGCGGATGAGGGTATAAATTCTAATTCAAATATAACATCAAATATAATTCGGATTTTATATGAATACTCACAAATTCGTTTGAAATGATTTCCAGAGATATTTCAAAATGAAGATAGATTCGAATCAAGTATGAAAGACGATGATGCTTGCAGCAATCGTCCTTCATATCTGACCGACGCTATCATTCATTAACACTCCCTCTTAGCTAGGGAAGATATTTCAAATCAAATAACTAGAGATATCACCTTAACACGTGATATCTAAGACATGGTATGATTCCTCAATATTGTCAAGTCACATGACATTCTTCATATCATATCTTTATTATGGTATGTGCACTGACATCAAGTCACATGATGTCTACCATAATTCATGGCATATCCATGGATATAAATATCCACCATGATTATCTCTTAAGGATCATAATGATCTACAAATGATATCAAGTCCCATGATATCAATAAGAGATACTATCATGACATGTCCATTAATATCAAGTCACATGATATCTATTATGATAGTTTGATCATTGTAGAGTTGTCACTTTACAATGTCAATTACAAGTGTTCATTATTAGAAAGATCGTCACCTTTCAATAATGCACATAGGGAAAGTAGGCCCATAAAGTCATGGAGTCACACACATGACAAAAGAGTTTACCCATTAAACATCTTTATATATATTAGTACAACTTATAAACAATTTGTATTTCAAACATAAATAACAAATTACATTTCAACCATACCAGGTTTCTTCCTGAAGTGCCTGTAATGTCCCCGTTTTGAAGGTAGTTTGATTTAATTAATTTAATTAATTAAGTTGTCCAAAATAATGATTATTTTATGAGGATGACTAATTAGTTATTTTAATTAAATTAAAAGTGGTATTAAGTTAATTAATTATAACGTTATCAAATAAATAAAAATTATAAGGTGACCTTATATTTAATTAATTTAATAAAGTGACTTGATTTTAAAATATATTATATAAAGTCACTTAAATAAAATAAAATAATATTCTAGAAGCTTCTGGAGAAATTGGGGAAAAAGAATAAATAGACATCTTGGGCTTCATTCTTGGCAGACAGATTTGATGTTGTTGTTGTTGTTTCATCTTGTGGAGCCTAGGGTTTCTGCAGATTACTTCATTGTCATAGGAAACAAAAACTTCCTATTGATAGCAATTTTGAGGGTGTGAAATATCACTTGAATTATTGTAGCTGGGAGAAAGTTATTTCAGACTTTCATTTGTGCTTCATTGGTTAAAACTTTGTGGCCTTTGGACAAGTTTTGTATGATATCGATTGGTGTTTGCTTTGGAGACATTTTGGAGTTCATAGTCTTCAACGAATTTGCATTGAGGAGGTCATTCAGTCATTTCCAGAATTCTGATATAAATTTACAGTCCATCATACCAGCTAGTTGAAGCCACGATTTTGCTTACATCTTCTTCATTTGGCATTGATTCTCCAAGAAGGTTGCATCACTAGATTCTATAGTGAATGGAGATGATGTTTCATGCATTTTGAAGGTGATTTGCAGTATCTACAATTTATTTAGAAGTCTGATATACTGCTGCTGGGGCATCATTGGAAACATATTTTTGTTCATATCTCATCATCGAAGCATCCTATGGTTCTGGGTATTGTTGCATTCAATCGCTATCGCCGAGACAATCATTTCAAGGACAAATTCGAGGAGATTAGAGGCTGTATTTATTTTTCTAAAATATTGCCAGGCAAGAACAGGGGCGGCTACTTGAGCAATTCGATTTGGGCTTGGAGAATATCATTTGAACTTGTTGTTGATTGCTACTTCATCTTTCATCCAAGGCACTTCTTGAGGCCAGGTTCTTCACATTTCTATCATCTTCTAGCATTGCATTTAGCATAGTTATATTTGCAGCTGTAGGTGTGCATTGTACCAGCATTATCATATTTTGAAATTAATGTAAATGCCAAGAGTCTTGGCCATTTGTATGAGCTTTGTATTAGATATTCCATTACAATTAAGGAGATATAAATTGCTGGTGTCATTTGAGCAATTCAATATCATTTGTATTCAGTTTAGTAATTTGCATACCAACTGTTTGTTAAAATACCAGTTGGCTGTAGGTGATCATTTTTCATGCTTAGTTCATATATATGCATTGGATATTGCCACAATAAGTTGCACATTCATGTTAGGTCATTGTTTAGACAATTTAGAGTCATTTGTAAGCATTCTCATTGATGCTAATTGAAGAAAAGATCCATTAAAGCAAACTGAAATGTTATATCAGTCATATGACCCTTGTATGCAAAGTGTTTGACAAAATTACTAAGGCAAAAAATCAGAAGTTTTCAATCAGATTTGAGCAGGGTCATTACAGTGCTCCACCTTGATTCGGGAGAGAGGCTTGGTGAGAATGTCCGCAGTTTGATCATTTGTACTAATATACTCCAACTGAATTACTTTCTTTTCCACCATATCTCTTACATAATGATAGGGGATCTCAATGTGCTTCGATCTATCATGAAAGACAGGATTTACAAAGAGTTTGATGCAACTCTGATTATCACAATGAATAATTGTCGGATTCAAGGGCTCACCAAAGAGTCCCACAAGCAATTTACGAAGCCAAACTGCTTCTCTTGCTCCCATTGAGGCTGCAATGTATTCAACTTCTGTTGAGCTCTGTGCAATTGAAGATTGTTTTCTGCAAATCCAGGAGATCATAGCCGATCCTAAACTGAAGCAACATCCTGATGTGCTTTTTCGATCGATTACACTTCCAGCCCAATCTGAATCAGAGTACCCATGAAGATCTAGTTGAACATTTTTGTAAAGAAGACCATATCCAATAGTGCCTTGAAGATATCTCAAAATATGTTTCACAGCCATTAAGTGAATTTCCTTTGGCTCACACATGAACTCCAATGAACATTCAATGATAGCAAATAATATCGCCTAGTGTTAACCGCATACATCAAGGATCCAATCATCTCATTCAGAAGGGGTTGGATCTCAGACACTTGATTCTCAATTGCTGTTTTCCACCTAGAAGGTTGGTTTCCATAGTGTAGACATCGGTCTACAATCCAACATTCCAAATCTTTTCAGAATGTCAATAGTATACTTCCCTTGGTTTAGTATAATGCCCTCTTATTTCTGCCATACTTCTAAACCTAGGAAGTAGTGTAGGATGCCCAAGTCTTTCATGTCAAATTCAGAAATTAGATCCTGCTTTCCTTGAGCAATGAGGTGATCCTCTCCTGTTATCAACAGATCATCAACATATAAAATAATTATTAGCATATCACCTTTGATTACCTTGAAGTAGAGATTGGAGTCAGCATCATTCTTGGAAAATCCTAATCCCAAGAGATAGTTGTCAATTCTTTCATACCAAACCCTGGGAGCCTATTTAAGTCCATAGAGGGCTTTCTTCAGTCTGCATACATGTGAGTCAAGTTTATGTATCACAAAACCTTCAAGTTGTTCCAAATAGACTTCCTCTTCAACGGTTCCATTCAGGAAGGCAGTTTTCACATCCATTTGATGGATCTTCCAGCCTTTAGCTGCTGCAATGGCTAACACTGCTCTCACTGATGTGTAACGGGCAACAGGTGCAAATGTTTCTTCGTAATCAATGCATTCCTTTTGAGAGAAAAACCTCTTGCCACAAAACGTGCTTTATGTTTTTCTATACTGCCATCAGCAGCATGCTTGATTTTGAAGAGCCATTTGGAAGAGACAACAGATTTCCCTTTTGGTCTAGGCACTACATCCCATACATCATTCTTTAGAATAGACTGATATTCCTCCGTCATTGCATCTTTCCATGCTTGATGTCTGAAGGCTTCTGAAACACTGACAGGTTCGGAGTTTATGATGTCGTTCATAAGAGCAACATAGCTAGAGAAGCGTTTGGGTCTTTTGCTCTCCCTGAACGTTCCTTTGGGCGCTGCATGATTCTCTGCTTCTTTGATCATCTTCTTGGCCCAAAGTGGTCTCTTTCTGTCGTTGACATCTGTATTCTCATTTGAAGTAGAAGAAAGTCCATGTGACATTTCCTCAGGATGCTCCCTCTGAATCTCAGGAGCAAGTTCTGTTTCAGGTACACTAGGGAAATAGGTTTCAGTCTCACTAGAACTTCTTGCCCTTTTGAATGCAATGTCTTCTTCAAAGATAACATCCCTGCTCAATTCAAATTGTTTCTGCCCGGGTATGAATATCCTGTAGGCTTTGGAGGTTTCACTATATCCCATAAATATCCCTTTCTTTCCGGAAGGTTCAAGCTTGAATCTCTTCTCCTTGGGCACATGAATATAGATGGGACAACCAAAAATCATAAAGTGACTAATGTCAGGTTTTATGCCAGTGAAGGATTCTTCAGGAATTTTGTTGTCAAGATGAGAATGAGGACATCTATTTTGAATGTAGACAGCAGTCTTAGAGGCTTCAACCCAAAAAGAGGTTTCAATATTTTGGTCAAGCAACATTGCTTTGGCAGCTTCTACAATGGTTCTATTTTTCCTTTCAGCAACCCCATTTTGTTGAGGATTGTAAGCCACAGTGAACTCCCTCTTAATTCCAGCACTCATGCAGAATTCCTTAAAAATTTCAGAGGTGTATTCTTTCCCATTGTTTGTCCTTAAGGTTTTTATTTTCTTTCCGGAGAAGTTTTCAGAGAGGGCTTTAAACTCTTTGAACCTTTTGAGGATTTCTATTGATTCTTTACACTTAAGGAAGTAGATCTAGGTTTTCCTAGAGAAGTCATCTACAAATATGACATAGTATAGAAATCCTGCTTTAGAGGGTACAGACATGGGTCCACATAAGTCTGAGTGAACCAATTCTAACACATTTAGGGTTTTACTCAAACTATTTGGAAAGGATCCCTTTGAATTCTTTTCTAAGGCACAACCTTTGCAAGTTCCTTCATGAAATGGTTTTAACTTAGGTAAGCCTATTACAAGTTTTTCTACAGAAGGTAGTGCACGGAAATGAAGGTGTCCTAATCTTCTATGCCAAATCTCATTTGAATCAAAGGTGTCAAGGGTAAGGGCTTGTTTGACTTCAGTGCAAAGTTTGTAAAGGTACCCTTGCCTCACACCTATGATTTGGGCTTTCTTGATTGTTGAGTTCTTAGGCCATGCTAGAACTTTCCCATCCATAAACGTAACTCTGTAACCATTCTCTTCAAGGGCAGAGATGGATATAAGATTCCTTTTTATTCTAGGTACAAATAAGACCCCAGTGAGTTGGAGGGAGAGACCAGATTTCAATGTGATGGAGCAAGTTCCAACCCCTTTTACTTGATGTAGATCAATGAAGCATAAATCTGCAATTAAACCCGATTAATCGCGATTTTTAATAAATCTGCAGCCCGGACGATTTTTTCCCGATTTTTTCAAAAAATCGTTGACTTTTTGGTTGACTTTTTGGTCAATGATTTTTTTTTGGTTTCAAACTGCAAATTCGCCAAAAAAACGTGTTTAAAATCTGGAAAAAAACGAAATTGAGCTGATTTTTGCACAAGAAAACCATGAGACCATGGCTTGTTACTTATTATTATGCTTTGATAGATTTTTTCCAAGCATCCATAGCTTGTTTGAAAGCACCTGTTTTAGGCTTTTAGCCATAGCAGCAAGGCAATGAACTGTTTGAACTTTGATAAAATGCTTTGGTAGACATGTATGAAAAATGTGGTAGCATAGATCGCTGAATTTAAGTGAATAGATTAAGTGCACAGAAATAAATCAAAATTCAGACAAGATAAATACGCTGCAAGATATACCCTCGAAAAACCCTCCTCTTGAGGGGAGAAAACCCAAAGAACAAAGATCTCTTTATATTTGATGCAACAAAGTTGGTAGATTTGTTGTAATACAATAAGGTCTTAACACAGACCAATAACAGACATATCAAGCTCTAGATCACACCGAAGTAATATATAGAATGCGATATCAATGTTTGCTTTAGTTAATCGCGGTCTTCAACTCTCGACTTTGACAACACTCTTGATGTAACCGATCCGTGAATTTGCAATTTGATCAACATGAGATCGCGACTTGTATGAATCATATAGAACCAAAGGTATATCACGTATCTCGCCGATGAATTCGCTGCGACCGTTTCTTTTGCATAGTCCGACCTGACACAAGTTCAAATCGAGAGATGATATGCGCCTTGTTGTACCCAAAATTAATTTTTTTTTTTTTTTTGTAAATTGAGCTAAATCTTGTTAAAATGCCATGTTAAGTCAGTTTTAGGTCAAACCAATCATAGAATCTTGATGGGTTTCTGTCAAGGAACACATGTGCAAAATTCTGAAATTTTGAAAATTAGGGTTTTTTCCCCTATTTTCAGGGAAATCCCCTGAAAATAGGACCTT
Organism: Sequoia sempervirens; assembly: GCA_007258455.2. NCBI lineage: Eukaryota > Viridiplantae > Streptophyta > Pinopsida > Cupressales > Cupressaceae > Sequoia > Sequoia sempervirens. The sequence continues at coordinate 29,614 of VDFB02111342.1, read as the reverse complement.
CCCAGAAATGATCGAAAATGATTTTGATAGGCTTAAAAGGCTTCACGATCACATTGGTCAAGTCAGAATCATCAAAAGACATGTTTTACTCTGGTGGGTCTATTTCTCTTTTTCAGGAACAAAGTTAAGAGCTCCACAGCCATTAATGGCAGATTGGCCAGTACCAGGTGCTGAAAGTTAAATTCCAAAAGCTTCAACGACGCAACCATGGCGGAAAAGGTCAAAAATAATGCTGTTTGATGAAGGAGATTCCTGAAAGTGAAAAAGGTCAAAATTTGACTAACTCTGGAGATGTTACGAAGGGGAGATTGCTCACATGTTGAAAAGGCGCCTTTTTCAAGCAGGGGCGCCCATGATCTTTGAAGGTCAAATAAAGTCAGTAAGATCATCCGAAGCAGTCATTCTCAACGTTTGATTGCTGGCTCAACAGTGAAACAAACATCCAGATCATCCGATGAACAGATCACTAGCAATTGTTGATAAAGCAAAAAGAGGCAGTTCAAGGAAATATCAGGAGACCACAGATAAATGACGAAGTTCTAAAAAAAGAGCCTTTTCAAAAGAAAGGCGCCCTTTCTTTTGGACTTCCAGATGCTGACCAATGACAAAAGGCTTCCCAGGATAACCTTCTAAGCCCAAATAGATCTCGGAAACGCAACTGCAAGCATCAATGTCTGTCAGAGCAATCAACAGATAATTTGGATCAAAGTAGGCAACTTGTCAGATGAAAATAATCAAGCTAAAAGTCAAAAGCGCCCTTTTCAAGGAGAGGCGCCCTTGAATAAAGGAACCCTAATTTGAGATTCAGATTTCCTGAAGACAGTCATTTCTGGCAAAGCAGAGCTAGGAACCTAATAAGACATCAAGTGAAAACATCCGACTCTCCAATCAACGAGAAATCCAGTTCAAGGAACGAGAGGTCATTTCAAATAAGCTGAAGAACGAAGATTGAAAAATCACTAAGGCATTGGCAAAAGCGCCCTTTCTTGGGAAAGGCGCCCATTCTTTTGGAGCCCTAAACTCAGTTTTTTATCATACAGTCTCCCAGGCACTTCTTTCCAGTATGGATTCAGCTCCGCAGTGAATGTGTCCGTGACATCTCAAGATCAACAGACAACGCCAGATTCAGGATCAAACAGGGGGTTTTCAGGAGAGAAAATACTAAAAACTTGCAAAAGATGAAAAGGGACGCCTAAAAGAAGTCAAAGGTCATTTGTTGACTAAAGTCAAAAGCTTTTTGGGTTAAAGTTGGCTAAAACGCTCCACGATTGGTGGAAATCACCTTTTTAACTTCAGATCAAACTCAAATCACCTTTTGAGCTTGTGTTAGGTCCCCAAATTTGTGGATCTGAAGCACAAACATATATATTCAAGGAGATGGCATCCCCTTTTCATTATTTCATTGCAGATTCAAAGACAAAAACAGCCACAAGCTTTCAAGTACGCCATTGAAGATCTGAAGGAGGTTTTCATCCGTTCTTCATTTTTATTTGCAGATCTGAAGCAGGAAAAGATTGCCATTTTGAGGATTGGGTCAGAGATAGTTTTTTGAAGATCAGATAAAACTTCCAATCCACCTTCTATCTTTTTCCTCTCTTCTTGTCTTAGGTTTTCTTGCATCTGACAGAAAAAGCAACAGGCTACATCAGATCAGATCAACTGGGTATATTCAGCATCATTTTCTGGAGAAACCCATCTCGACAAATTTTCCAAAATCAGCAAACTTGCTGCCCCTATTTTTGGGGGTTTTTCCGAAAAAAGTTTCAGAATCCAAATTCTGAGGAACTGGGTTTGTTCAGCATTGAAGCATGAACAAAACCCATGTGCCAGATTTTTTCCGGAAAAATACTTCTCGGCAGGACGCTATTTTTAAGGGTTTCCGAAAATCATCTGAACTAGGTCAAGCTTACAGTCAATCTTCAAGTTTTTCAGGATGCAGTACTCCCAGGTGCAATACGAGACCAAGACGGTCTTACTTCATGATTACCTGAAAACAGTTGACACAAATCTACACCAAGTAAATCCAGTGGTCGATTTGGAGCAGCTAGAAGGCATGAATCAAATAACATTGCAGAATATCGAAGAATCCGGGTTGCTACAGGCCGCATCAATTCCCATCACACTACAAAGCGTAGAGCTTGTAATCACTTGTATCAAGCATTACAACCCTACCACCAGAGAAATCAGAGCAGCAGATGGAAGAATTGTTTGCAGTTTAAAGCCTCAGGATATCGAAAGATGTTTTGATATTCCATCACATCCTAATAGCAAAGTCATATCATTGACGGAATGTGAAAAAGCATTTGAGACAGCTAAGGACAAATGTCAAAGGATTATGGCCGAAAAATGGCTAAAAGTGACAAAGGCAAACTTGCCTAAGCCGTTGGGACGAGGAGAATGCAAAGATGAGTACGCAGTGTTAATCACTCTACTCAATAGAATCACTGGAGAAGAAGATGGTCGTCAATTTCAGCCATGGATGTACTATGTCATCGCTAAAATCATTGGCAGAAGGGAATACTATGACTGGGCCACTTTGATCAGTGACACACTCCACCGACAAATCACTAGGTATCTGGAAGCTCATAGGTTCCACATGTGCTCTTACCTGGTATACTTGATCGCCTTCCAAGGTGAATTCAGGTTATTGAACAATGTGGGAACCTTAGGTGTGCAGAAGGTTCACGAACATTTCACACGGCTTGAGTTTACTCAAGCGGGAAGGCACTTCAAGAAGACAAGTGATCACTTCACTATGCACACAATACGTGAGCTTAACCATGAGATGCACGTGCGTATTTCACAGACAGCCAGAGAGGCAATGGCGGATTGGGCAGATTGGTTCATCCAATTTCCTACGTTCTCCTACATACGCGTGTATGGCTACATTGGCCACCCTGCCATGCTACCAAGATACCCTTCAGATAGGGTAGTCTTCATGGAATTCCTGAGACAGTTGTCCGAGGTTCATATCCACTTGCGCTTGAAGAGGAAGACAGCTGTTAACTTTCCCGTTGAAATGGGACTGTATAGATGTGGATTCGCGGCAGACGCTAAGATGATGAGTCAAGAAACAGCGAGGTTTAACCTCAAGTATCTCATTGATAGAAGATCCTATGATCCCAGGGGACTCTATGCAGCACACCTTGAGCAACACTCGTCACATAAGTCTTCTATGGAAGATTATTGGGTGAATTGTAAAGACGAGTATGAAGTGCGGAGAAGGAACTACAGCAGATTCAGACTCACACAAATTGCTGATTTCATGTCAGCAGACATTGAGGGCCTATCAGATGATGAAGGAGAAGTCATTCTCCCCTCATTCTTCGCAGATTCAGTTGACTCTCAATCGCTCCCGAGAGTGGATTGGTATGCCAAAGAAGACACATCTATAGAAGAAAGAACGAGTAGAGTGGTTAGAAATAGCCAACTCTATCTCGACAGCAAGAAGTCTAGGAAGGTGATACCAGAGAGAACAGAGCCGCCACAGGTTCAGTCTACACCACCTTCCACTTCAAGAAGGAAACCTAGACAGAAACAATGGTGCAATCCTCCCCAAGGGATGAGGATGTCAAAACCAAGAACACAGAGGACACCAGTTGAGAAAGCCACACATAGTCCTGACATAATCATGGGTATTGCTGCCCCAGAACAAAGAGTAGAGACTGCTATCCCTGATTTAGCAGAAGTTATCACAGAGGAACCAGCAGCAGTAGTTGTTGAAGAACCAGTGGCTGAGCCAATGGCAGAAGCAACGACAGTAGAAGCAGCAGCAGAGACGGTGCCTGTTATGGAAACAGAACCGCCTACATCACCAGTGTCACAGCATACACAAGTCCTCATCGACTTGGATTCGCCACCGAGAGACATTGCTCCAGCACAGTCTCACACATCTAGCGTTCAAGGGCCTCACGTCCCTCCTAGTGAAGTTCGCCGAGATTCTATTTGGCTCGAAGGCTTCCTAGGAAGGAAGAGGGAGAAACCCTCCTATGAACTTGACTTTACCGAATTCGACCACGTCTCACAAGACATGCCGGCGAAAAGGTTGAAGAATCAAGTTCACATAGAAAGGAATGCAGAATGTGAGATCATCATAGAGACTGCCGCTCCACCAGTAGAGAAAAGCATACACGAGGTTCAAGTAGGGGACTACACTTTGTCTCAACTTAACCTCGGGAAGACTACACGACAGGTGGAGGCGGATCTTCTCGGAATAGCTTCGGTGAGCGCACAAGAAAGAATGGCCAAGGATGGTAAAGAAAAGGCAGCCTTAAAGGCTGAAAATCAGAAACTGAGGTCTTACATAACCAGCTTGATACATGGCACACCAAACGTCTCAGCCTTACCAGCAGGACTACTAGATCTCCCCACCGAACAGAATCATCGGCAATTGTTAACATTCGGCAAACACTTGAGAAATCAGGTGGAAGAGTTTGTTCTCAAGGGTAGATGCGTACTGGGAAACCTATACCAGTTATGGGATAGAGCACATGAACTTCGTGTGGAGATCCAGCAGTCAGAACAGAGGATTGCAGAAAAGAGGCTTGAAGACGAAAGCACAATTGCAGATTTGCAATTAGCATATCAATCAGTATACTCTGAAGAAAACAAGCAACATCTTTTTGCTTGGAAAGAACAATTAGCGTATAAGGTGAAAGCCTACGACGCTCATTCAGTAGAGATGATTGATTACAGAAGGGTGGTTGCCACTATTATCAACTTCGCAAGAATGTTGGTAATATCCTTCCCTTGCATGGAATATCAGCGTGAAGGAGGAGAATACATCGAGTTGGTGACTGTGCAGAACCAGTTCAGAGATGTCATCCGCAGTACCTTTCTTGATGATCCAGAGGGTTGCAAGCTAGCTAAGGTAGCAGCTTTATCAACCAAGTTAGAAGAGGCAGCATCTCAATGCATTGACTTCGGAAATCAGCTCACAACGGGTGAGATCATGCTTCGACGCCACGTCATCATTCTACGGAGCATTAACTCCCCAGAAGCTGATGAAGTCAACCAATGGATAGAGACACTGTTGATTAATGGCGAGCTATAAATGCACCAGAAAAGGACGCCATACACCCTCCAAGTGGCATTCATGAGACTTGAGTTGACTTGATGCTTCTTTCCAAGTCAACTCAAGGTGCTATTAAATGTAGTTGGAGTTAACTTGATGCTTCTTTCCAAGTTTAACTCCACTTTCCTTAAATCATGCATTGTCAGATCCCACTGATTAAGGATGTCTAATTGGCTTCCATGATTCGTGGATCTTAGATCTCCACTAAATGTGGATGTCTATTTTGGAGGGATACTTTACATTTAAGTTCACCTTTAGTTTGCTTTCAGTCAACTGAAGTAGTTTCCAGTTGACTCTTTGTTTACTTTCAGTTAACTGAAGTAGTTTTCCAGTTAACTGCTTGTTCCCCCTTTTTAGGAATAAATCTTGCTAATTGATTGGCAAGAACTCATTGTTAACTCAAGGAGATTTTGGGGTTACCCACTCCTTTGAGTTCTATAAATAAGAGCCTTGGGCTCATTATTTGTTTAACCTTTACTTGCTATGCAAAATTGCTGCGCCATTGTTGCCAACAAGCTTTGAAAGCGAATACTTGTTCACTCTTGGATGAGAGTTCGTTGGATGATTGTAATTGTGCATGATTTCGTGCCTTTGCTCTCCCAACTTTTGTAATTCGTTGATGAAGCTTTGAAGAGGAATATCAGAAGGCGCTTGCATTTTGATCATCTTATTTGAGTTATGTCTACGTCTTGTGTTTAATAGCTTGTTGTCTCATTTCCCTCCTCGGATAGGAGTCCCTCCTCCTTGGATATTTGTTATTGACAGTTATCGTTTGATGTTGTATAATGTATTGACTTCCAAGCCATACTTCGGATAGGAGTCCCTCCTCCTTAGCAAGCTCGTTGGCCAAGGCATCGTGATTTTGTTGTTTCTAGTAAACTATTTCTTAAGCTCATACCTCGGATAGGAGTCCCTCCTCCTTGGCAGATCTCAGATCTAGTTTACCGTGTAAAGTGTTTGCTTGTACCAACCTTATCCCGGTGTATACCCGAAAGTTCAGAGCCTCGGTCATATCCTCTGGAGACGGTGAATTCAAGTGATCCAACCATCCCATTCCCGCTCCTTTACCCTCATGCTCTGTTTATCTTGAAGGTATTGGATAGATAGAAGCTAGTTAGTCGTAGTTGAGATCTGCAGAAACCAGAGAAAAAGCTTAGCTACGGCGCATTGTGTTTGTGCACCCTTGTGTCCTGCCGCTGAAGCATAAAAAGATAGGAACTTTAGTTAACATTTCCCTTCCTTACGCATTGCTCCCAGCAAAGAGGGACTTCTCCTCTTTAAATAACGAAGAAGTGTTGCAAAACATTTGAAATAGTCAACGCTAATCAAGACTCCGCAGGTGCTAATTTAAACGCCAACAAGCCCTTCTTTATTCGCATCTAGAACCTGTTCGCACTTGATGGAGATGGAGTCGAGCTTCTTTATTGTGTTCGCACTTGAGAATAACCGATCTGGAAAGAGCTTTCTTTTTCGATGATCAAATGAATAACTAAACTGTGCATATGTATAGGAACTGGAGTCTTTGATGTCGGCCTCTTACAAGATCTCATATCCTTTTAATGAAGTCGGCCTAGCATAGTAAATGTCTTTTATGAGTTTCGTATTTTTCATGTCGGCCAAAGCAAGAGATGCAAAACAATAAAAGGTAAATTGAATAGCCAACGGCTATATTCAATTTAAGATTTTCTCGAAGGAAGTGAGCTGGAAGAATCAACCGAAGCTGCTATAACATTAACACTCCCTCTCAGCTAGGGAGAGAACTTCCAGCTAAAGACAAATCATTTGCCACCATTGCCTGCAATGTAAAGAGAGATATATATCACCTCAATGTGATATCAACCATCACATCGTTAAGTACTGGTGTTCATCACTTGCGTGATGGTGTCACCTCAATGTGACTTTCACCATGGCTCTTCCAGAGGGTGAAACACGAGTACAGAAGGATCATCACAGACTCTCTCATGTGATGTTGTCATGGAGTCACACACATGACATCCACCATGACTCAGCTCAGAGGGTGGAAACGAGGGCTTTCACCTCAAGTTCTTCCGTCACAGAAGAATGTGCAATAGTAAGTACAAGTGTTCATCACTGGCAGAGCTGCCGCCTCAATACCGTGACTTTCACCATGGCTTTCCCAGAGGGTGAAACACAAGTACAAGATGTGTCATGGAGTCACACACATGACATCCACCATGACTCTCTCAGAGGGTGGAAACAAGGGCTTTCACTTCAAATCTCAAAGAGAAATGCATTAACAAGGGATTTCACTTCAACTTCTCTCTCACGCAGAGAAGAACTTTATTTAAGTAAGCAAGGCTCACCGAGCATCGACTCATACTACCAAGGCTTCCTCCACCATACTCAAGCTGCTCCCAAAGTACAATTTAACTTCTACTCCCCGTGAGAGGCTTGGTGAGAATATTTGCCGCCCGGCCATCGCTGCCGATGTACCTCAATCAAGATGTTCACAGAGTACCGCATTCTCATATAGTGGTACTTGATCTCAACATGCTTGGTTCACAAGGAAACACGTGGATTGACGTAAAAGTCACACAACTCCTCGACATTATCACAATGAATAATGGTGAGCTCCATTGATTGTCCAAACAATCCTGCAAGGAGCTTACGAAGCCACACTGCTTCTCGAGTTGCCATGCAAGCTGCAATATACTCACTGCATTCAATGCTACAAGACCGCCTCCTCGCTGCACTACAGAAATCATGGCGTAACCCAACCGGGCAATGTAGGTGTTCGATCCGCGGATACCAATCGTAATCAAGAAACCAAGTAACTCCAAGTTCCGTGATCCGGTATACTTCAACTCCATATCCAACTGCGCTACCGGGTATCTCGCATATAAGCTTATTACCGCAACAAGATGTATCTGTCTCAGATCACACATAAACTGGCTAAGTGCACTCACTGCATAGCAAATATCAGGTCTAGTGTTAACTAGATACATCAAGGATCCAATCAGCTGTCTGTACAACGTAGGATCCACCAAATCTGAACTAGTTGCAGCCTCCTTCAATTTATGAGGATTGGTCTCCATGGGAGTAGACATGGATTTGCAATCCATCATACCAAATCTCTTAAGTATGTCAATGGTGTACTTCCCTTGATTTAAAATCATACCATCTGGCCTCTACCAGACTTCTAAACCAAGGAAGTAATGCATGAGCCCAAGGTCCTTCATCTCAAATTCAGAAGTTAAATCCTTCTTACATTCAAGAATCAGGTGATATTCTCCAGTGAGGATTAGATCATCAACATATAAAACCAAAATTAATGCATCACCATTGATTACCTTGAAGTAGAGATTTGATTCAGCATCATTCTTTAAGAAGCCCAAACTTGACAGGTACTGATCAATCCTTTTGTACCATGCACGAGGAGCCTGCTTAAGACCATACAAGGCCTTCTTCAGCTTGCAAACATGAGACTCCTTCCCATGAATCTCAAAATGGTGAGCAACAGAAGCAATTGTTTCTTCATAAACAACTCCCTCTTTCTGTGAAAACCCACGAGCTATGAATCTTGCCTTGTACTTCTTCAATGCTTTCATCTGCATCTTTAAGTACGGGCTGTCTTCTCAGAACACTCTATTCTTACAACATTGCAGTCTTCACTTCTTCTCAGCAAGTCACTGAACTCCCTCTTGATTCCTACTTCAGAGATTGCAAAGAAGACTTCTGGCAGTGAACTCCCTCTAGCCACCAACTCAGTCCCATGGCTGCAAGTTGTGACTTCATGCTTGATCATTTCTTTGGTTGGCATAACTTTCTCATAAGATGCCTCAATCTTTTCATCGTTAAGCAATCTCTCATCACTTTCCAGTTTCTAGCCGTTCACAAAGCATTTAGGGAGAGATTACTAACAGTTTATGACTATTCAAAGAAATATCATACAAGGTTTACTATCTCAGATTATAGCATGAACACATAAGAAAATGTTAGAACATGGATAAGTAAATCAAAAGATCAAACTAAAGGGATAAAGAACTTATCTTTATATAATTTTGATATAACTCTCTCATTCATCTTTTACTCCTCTCGAGAGTGCCCAAACTCAACACAACAAGAAAATAATGTGCACAACTACAAATTTCTTGAATGCATTAAGCGGTTAGCTAGTAGAACCAACTCTCTTCAAGAGTTCAAGGTTCTATCACAAAGCATGCATAGAAGATGGATATTGATGTGATCAACCTATCACAACGAAGATGCAAATCTCTTCTCTTTTCTTTATTTTATCTCAAAGTCATACTTCTACATTATTAGTATGAATCAACTTCACAATAGATAAATTGAAATCTTCAAAGGATCTTTATTCTAGAGATCACAATTCAAGAGAAACCACTATCTCTCTCTTTACTACAACAAGATTCAACTAAGAATGATGTAACTCAAACAAAAAATACTTATCTCTATTTTGATGGAAGCCTGTAATGTCATGACTGGAACAACTTCTAGTTGGTCCTTCACTCAGCAACAAACTCCATAGTTTCTAAGCTATCCCATAACCTCACAGCCTTATCTGTAAGGGTACTAGGTTGCATGAGGGTTTTCTCAGATCTGCAACCTTTCAAAAGACCCATGACTTGACTATGATGCTCACGTGATCTCTACAGGCCAAAAAGATTCCATGACCACTTCTAATGGCCCACGATCTCCTGTACCAAGTGAATCGCCTCCTGCTGCCCTCACAGAAGTGGAGTCGGAAGGTACATTGCTTGATAATGCTGAATGAGACAGATATTGAATCCTCAACCTTCAAATCATGCACCATTCTGACAAGCTAAACAAATGGGATAAACTGAATGCAATAATCTGATCACGATCCTCAAACCCGCTCTGATACCATGTTGAATTTAAGTGAACAGATTAAGTGCACAGGAAATAAATCAAAATTCAGACAACACAGTATATACCCTGGGAAAACCCTCCTCTTGAGGGAGAAAAACCCAGCAACAAAGATCTCTCTTATATTTGATGCAACAGTGGTAGATTTACAAAATACAATAAGGTCTAACACAAGACCAATAACAGATATCAAGCTCTAGATCACACCTGATGATATAGAATGCAGATCTAATAATGTTTGCTTAGCACTGTTGTCTTCAACTCTCAGACTTTGACAACACTTGACAGAACTGATCTGGTAAATTCGCAATTAGATCACTGATGAGATTGCACTTGTATGAAATCACAGAACCAGTGTATGCGCACTCAGATCTCAGATGAATTCGCACTGATCCTTTGCATAGTCCGCACCTTGACACAAGTTCAAATCGATGGAGATGATAGCAGTCTCTTATTCACATCTAGAATCTGTTCGCACTTGATGGAGATGGAGTCGAGCTTCTTTATTGTATTCGCACTTGAGAATAACCGATGATCAAATGAATAACTAAACTGTGCATATGTATAGGAACCGAAGTCTTTAATGTCGGCCTCTTACAAGATCTCATTTCTTTTTAATGAAGTCGGCCTAGCATAGTAAATGTCTTTTATGAGTTTCGAATTATACATGTCGGCCAAAGCATGAGACATAAAATAATAAAAGGTAAATTGAATAGCCAATGGCTATATTCAATTTGAGACTTTCTCGAAGGAAGTGAGCTGGAAGAATCAACCTAAGCTGTTATAATACATAGACAAGGCAGTGAACTGCTTGAAAAAAATGTCTCAAAGAAATGTAGTGTGATGGTGATGGAATGCCATGACGAATGCCATGACAAGCAAATTGCCATGGATTGTCATGGCATTCCATCACTGTGAGACTGCATTTCTTTGAGGCATTTTTGCAAACAATTCACTGCCTTGTCTATGTTATTGCTTAGTATTATGCTTTGGTAGATTTTTTCCAAGCATCCATAACTTGTTCGAAAGCACTTGTTTTAGGCTTTTACCCATAGCATGAAGGCGTTGAACTGTTTGATAAAATGCTTTGGTAGACATGTATGAAAAATGTGGTAGCATAGAAAAGGTAGTGAACTATTTGAAAAAATGCTTCAAAGAAATGTGGTCTCATGGTGATGGAATGCCATAACGAATTCCATGACAAACAAATTGCTATGGATTGTCATGGCATTCCATCACCATGAGACCACATTTCTTTGAGGCATTTTGAAACAGCTCACTACTCCTTGTCTATGCTATTGCTTACTATTATGCTTTGATAGATCTTTTCCAAGCATCCATAACTTGTTCAAAAGCACTGCTTTAGGGTTTTAGCTATAGCAGCAAGGCAGTTGAACTCCGCTTTTGATAAAATGCTTTGGTAGGACATGAAAAAATGTGGTAGCATCGACAACTGTCACCATCTAATATTTATGCAGTTGTAGTATGTTTTGTGCAATGTAATCAGCTATATGAATATAACCAACAAAAATCTATTTTCTATAATTCATGGATTGAACTCTGTATTTTATTTGCTCTCAATGTCTGTAATAATGCTATGGAAATGCCATTAATTTTTAAAAAAAGTAGTTTCTGACTATTTTTCTTCAATTTTTTATGTTTTTTTGTAAATCCTATCTTTTCCCGATTTTTTCCCGATTTTTTCAAAAAATCCTGAACTTTTGTCAATGATTTATTCCCAAACGACATCGCTGCTATGGTGTATCATCCCCAATTGTGACATCTCTAATTTATTCTTCACCATAGTGTCTAAGTGTTCTCTAAACCCCTCGCGGATGTGCTCAAGAACCACTCATCAATCACCCACTTGTTGATATTGTTAGATACTCTTTTGACTAGCTAAGGCTGAATAGGAACATTACAAAGTTTTCGTGAGATTCATGATCCGGAATTTGACTTTCCTACTTTGGCAATGATTGTTGCTAGGATTCCACGTGGCACTTTACCGTATTAGTGGCTACATTGATCACATCTAAAGCATTGTACCTGAGAGATGTCTTTCTTTTTAGAGGATCCCTTTCCATTGGAATTTCTCTTTCTTTTAAAAGATCCTTTCTTGTAGGAGTTTTTCTTATTCCTTTTATTAGACGATGTGTTGAGTACATGAATGTCTTCATCTACGTTTTTTTGTTTGTTTTCTTTTGAGGAGAGCCTTGTTTCTTCTTGAAGGCAGTCAATTCTTAGCCTGTCAAACTAAGGGAGTTTGGATCTCGCACTTATTCCTTGAACAAATGACTCCCATGAGTTTGGTAGGCCTCCTAGTGCAATTAGAGTTAATTCTTTGCTATCAATCTGATATCCAATTGTGGATAATTGATCTCTCAGTTCAATAATCCTCATGAAGTATGCATTAATGGACTCTCCTTTGTTTATTTGAGCATTGTTGATTTGCCTTTTTAAAGCAAGAGTCTTGCAGGTGTTGTTGATCTCATACGTTTTCTCAAGAGATTTGAACATAAGGTATGCAGTTTCATGTTTTGCTAGGATAGGCACAATATGATCCCTAACTGCATCTACAAGGATTTTCATGGCCTTTTCATTGTTTTCCACCCATTGAGTTTTCTCAGGTTCAGACTTAGGTTCCTCCAAATTTTCTCTCACAAGTGAGTCTAACTTATGTTCCTTAAGGATCATCATGATTCTAAACTTCCATGATGTGAAATTGTCTGCTCCAGCAAGGCGATCTTCAAATCTGATCACACTTGACATTATGAAGAATGTGAGTAAATTCGATTTTTAGAAAATGCGAATTTTCTAGAGCAAACTTGATATTAGATCTGTTTGGGATTCGCACAACGTGGCTCTGATACCATGTAATTGTAAACAAATCTAATAGCAAGTATTAGAGATTAAGGGTTCTATAAGTATTCTCAATTTCAGAAATCTATCAAAAGCTAAGACACAAATTTTCGACTTCCAGATTTAATGATAATCAATGTGCTGAATGTAGAACATTGTCCGATTTCTATGTTTGCATATCTAGAAATGTTCCATCATAAATATGTGATGAGACCCTGTCTCTAAGAGACACGTCTCATGAGAGGACGTGTCTCCACAAGTGGAGACACGTCCACTCATGGGACGTGTTTCTTTAAAGCGCGAGTTTAAGATACACACAGATTAACAAATGCGATTAGTATAACACATATATACTAAGTGGCGGATGAGGGTATAAATTCTGATTCAAATATAACATCAAATATAATTCGGATTTTATATGAATACTCACAAATTCGTTTGAAATGATTTCCAGAGATATTTCAAAATGGAGATAGATTCGAATCAAGTATGAAAGACGATGATGCTTGCAGCAATCGTCCTTCATATCTGACCGACGCTATCATTCATTAACATGAAGCCACTAAAAAATTTATGAGAGTGCAGTTCTTTCCATCTGTCCACCCATCTAAAAGAATTGTGAATCCATACTTTCGCCATTGCTTCTTTTCATCTTCCACAATTTGTTTTGTATCTACAAAAGCATCTTCGAGCAACTTGCCACTTAAATCTTTTGGAGAGGGGGTCCTTGTACCCTTTCCTTGCAACTGTCAGTGCTGTCACCAAACACTCCCAATATGGACTCCTTGGTACGTTGAAGGGAAGGTTGTTATAATACCAAAAATTTGCACTAGCCTTATTTGCTTCTTTATGCACCTCCCTATTCCACTTAGTAGCTTCCAATGAAGGTTGTGATCCTCATTCATTTCTAAGCATAAAAAACTGGAATTTGCTCGAAGTGGATGAGGAAGATGGGATACATATACATGGACCGTGACTAGAGCCCACAATGCCTTGCATATTCACCTCAGATTCTCTTGACAAATTAGGAGCAATGGCTTCTTGTATGGCTGCTTGTGTCTTTGCCCTCTCCAATTTTCTTTATCTAGTGCTGCAAGAAAGGCTATCATCTCTCATTTCACCTCTTCATGGGTTGTTGGACATTCCTTGGCATCACGACAAGGAATGCTAGCAAGATGGTGTTTGAGGCAATTGATGCCTCCACTAAGCCTCTTCTTGCTCCAAGTGCAAATAACACTCCCTTGTACTAGCCCCATTATGCCATATTTCCAAGCGGGATCACAACTACTAGGTGGTCTCCTTCCAACGGGTTGACTTGCACTTGCTGAGTCCGAAATAGATACAAAGCCAGATGGCATTGTGATCAAATATTAACCCACAATATCGATAGCAACAAAAAATAGCGATTAATTTTTTTTAAACAAACATAAGAAAATGAAGTTTTCAATAAATAATAAGTATACGACTTTCTATACAAATTTTTACAACTAAAAACAATTGTGAATGTAAATTGTTATTCTTATTCTTATTCCACACTTTAGGTATAAATAAAACAAAGATCGACGTTAACATGTTGCAGGGAAATTAGTGAGGCATTCAAGTAAGAAATTGAAATACCATGTGACATTAACTTTGTTTTTCAAAGGAGGAACTGCTAGGGTTTCAAAATTTGGAGAAAAATAGTGGTGTTTGGATGAGATAAAAAAGTTGCACATAGATTTGTGGTTTATTTAGAGTAAATATGCCAATTTGAAATCCAAAAGGCATGATACAAAGACTTTGCCCAAGGGCAAGCTTAAAGACACTGGCTTAGTATAAAATTTTGTATATGAATTATTTAGGGTTTATCCAAAATGAGCTCCATGTTACCTTACACATTGAGCCAAATATTGTTTGGATTTCAAGGCAAAGAAATGCTACTCATTTGGAATTGTATTCTGGTTGCTAATAGCCTAATACAATCTCATGGACTTATCTCAGCATACTAAGGCTTCACAGAATAAAAACAATGAGACAACATAACTACATTTCAAAGTCAACATTTGACATTTTATGCTGTTTCTTTAATGTTATCCAATAATGTTTTCTTGTCCATATTAATATCTATTTATTCTAAATCCAAAATTGAAGTGTTATGACTTATCCATGCAATTTCTTAAGAGAACATAACTTTGTTTGTTAAGCTTCATGATATATGACTCTTAATGATCAAAGTCATAAGGAATAATTATAGAGGTGTTGCTTGTCAAAGACAATTTATTGCTGGAAAGAAAATAAAAATTTGAACTTACCTGCAATATGAAGTCGCAATCCAAATCGCAGTCCAAATTGTGTCAAAATCGCAGTCCAAATTGCACTCCAAATTGCAGGTTGACTCAACAGGGTTTTGATAGGGAAAAATTGCGTCCAAATCGCGCCAAAAATGAGTCATTATTGCGCCAAAAATTGTGTCAAAAACACGTTTTACAAATTGGCGAGTTTTATATAGAAATCGTAGGGTTTTCGACGAGTTTTAGGGCACGACTTTGCGAGTTTTTCACCACAACAAGTCGCGAGTAAACCTGCGAGTGACTCGCGTGGGGCCTACAAACTTCGAGTACTCGTGAACCCGACGAGTACTCACTGGGTTTTCATTCTACGGTCTTTACTATTCATACTTGGAAATGTAGATCTTGACATTCGTTATATAGGCATAAGGACAAAAGTGTCATTTGAACTTGCATTTGTATGCGTGACATCAAATCAAATATCATTTCAATCATTTGAATTCACATTTCGACTTGTGTCAATCCAAGCAAAATTAGTCTAGTTAGCTTGATTAGGAGTTAATAGTTTCCTCCAATTGTCTCTATGTGGTGTTCATTACATTATTAATTTGGATGTTGAGTAGGGTCTCAAGAATGGTGCAAAACTCCTTGATGTGTGAAGTCTTTTTGAGCATACAATCTTTGTGTCCTAAAAAATCATCGCAGAACTTATTGAGATGTTTTTGTGATTGGGTGCTGGTCAGTTTCCTTGCTTCATTTTCTGTGTTCTAAAATATATTTTGAGTGGCTTTTCATTTGACATCTTCCTATTTCTATTCAATATTTCTTCAAAGTTGATTCTCTTTATAGGGGAGGTACTCATACTTGAACCTGAAGGTTTTTGCTAATTGCTGTTATTCACCTTTTAGATAAATTTTTTGAGTTCATGTCCGAATTGGGCAGATTAAAATGGAAACAGGCATCTTTAGTTATGCATTCAAAAGTGAATATAACCAAACAAAACATTATAATACTTAACTAAGTGACTAAGGCACAAGTTTCCATTTAATGCATGAACTCCTAAAGCACTCTCCATAAAGTTCTTAGATATTATTAAAAAGTTATATCACTTTGACTACTAAAACGTGATAATACATGTAAACATCATTGGGCTTAATATTTTTGAATTAATTGAAAATTTCTTTGGGTAGAGCAAATTAAAGCTTTCTATTACCAATGAAACATAAGACATTTTATTTTTCATATATTTTTCCTTTCACTACAAATATGAGGAACAACTCTGAAGCAGTTCCAAACATTTTTGAAATTCTGAATATTGGTAAGCCGTTCTACTTCAAATTGATTGTGTTACTAATTTAGGAAGATGATCAAGAATGCTTAGAAGTTTGTACTTTTGATGGTTGAACCTGAAATAGTTTCCTTTCAAATATCTGATGGTCTAACTTCATTTTGTTTCCTTCCAAATTTGATAGTCACAAATTTCATGTAATGCTCAGGAAAAGTGTGTGTGTGTGTGTGAGAGAGAGAGAGAGAGAGTCCCTTGGGCATTGAGAGAGAACATTCTATGAAGTTGTTTCATGTGACTCCCTTGGGCATTGCCAATTAGTACAAGTATGGTCCTCATATCTTTTATTCTTGAAGTACTGTATTGCTATCATATCTTGTATTCTTGGAGTATGGTCCTTGTTGGTTCCCAAATCTGCATATCATTGAACCCTAAAGGTATGCCATGTCTTATGCTCAGATTCAGAAAGAGATTTGGCCAACGAATGGGAGAATGATTTCACACTTTTCTCCCCTACACTTCAAGCTCTGCAAAACCTAGGTGGGTCTCCCTATATGGTGCTGAATATGGATATGAAATAAGTTTATTGCAGCACCTAGTAGATAAACTTCATACAAATAACAAGGGTTATAAGTTTGCAATATGGAAGGCACTATCCTTGTTGTCTTTGAAACCCAAGTATGAAGTTGAAACATAAAATAACTCTAAACTAATTAAAGCAGGGAAATGATATTTGAATTTGAAGATTGTTTCTGAGCGGGAAAGACAACCATGCAAGACTATTGCCTGCCTTGGGCTACGGAGTCACATATTATGCACATCATACTGTAATGCTATAACATAATCTTGATGACCTACAAACATCTACCATGTTATGACAGAAAGGTCTGCTTAAGCCTGTTATGAAATTCTACTTAGCAATCCACCTGAAAATATAATACCCTCATTACCTACATGCAAGCATTTACACCACTCCTTGAATGGAAAGCAAACAAACAGATAACTCAAACAACAAATGTGTTTGAAGAACCTCAATAACCTTATTATTTCAATTCAAAGGATATTACATCTCAGACATGGAGACAATTACATAACAGTATATAATCAAATCTCTGCATTCAAGTTATAAGAGCATTACAATATATGGACTTACAGCATAAGGACCTTCACCTTTAGCATTTAACAATCTCAGTACATAGCCTCTTTCCTGGCCAAAACTCAAAAGCTAAGAGCCTCTCCAAAAACTCAGAACCCTAACAAATGAGACAATAATTATATTTTTAAAGAAGAGAAGAAATCTCAGATTGATTCTCTGTCTGACACTTGTTACCAGTTGAACCCTCAGATCTGCAATCACTTGGAATTTGGACAATGCCCCTTTACACATTATTTTTTCCCTCTTCTTTTGCAATTGAAGCTTGTTACCTCTTTTAATTTGCAGATCCCGTGCAACTCTTTACTTGTGTGTAAAAACACATTTACCAACTTCATTTTCATCTGCAAGTGAAATTTTTTCACTTTTGGGTCAAAACCCACTTACCCAGCTGCCCTTTTGCTTTGCAGGTGAAAATATTTTTACCAATATGCAAATATCCTCCTCACTCGCATTCAAAACATGATTCTAATCATGCATTTTAACTATTAAATCTTTTCATTTCCTTCTCTACAAATATTTGGCATTTCGTCAAATAATTGTCTAGCAACCATCTGAATGCATATTCTACCTGTAGGCCATTGTTCTCCATGCTCAACACTCTTGATAACTGCAACAAGATTCAAAATATTTGCAGGTTGTTTTCAATGGTTTCTGGGCATTTTCAATAGTTGAAACATTGCTAAAATGTTGCAGAAGAAAAATAAATCATGGAGGGATGCTGTTTACCATTGTGGAAGCATTCAAAACACCTGTGAGACATTATAAAATTCCTTTGGACATTTCTCTGTCCACTGGCATCTATAAATTATTTAAAACACCATTAGAATTGCTGCCCAAGTGCTGGATTTGATTGCTGGGCATTTTCAAGCTTACAGGCAACCAAAAATTTCATAAAATGTTGTTAGAATTGCTGCTTGGGCGTGAAAATGGTTGCAAGCAGCATTTTGGATGTTTAAACCCTTTTTTTCTGCCATTTAAATCATTAAAATGCTCCCCAAATCCATCTGTATATGGCAGATTTCAATTCCATCGCTGCCCAGCAATGCATCGCAAGTTTGAGGCACAAAACAACCTGTCTTTATGCAGTGTGTGATGAGAACATATAACTCAGAATTCTGCAAACCGCACATGCCTTATAAACCCTTTAAGAGCTGCATTTATCAAATTCATACTTGAAATGGACCAATATAAAGTCCATCGCATGAACATAAGCCATCGCAGTTTGGAAGCAAAAGAGGTTATAGCAATATGCACTGTGCGTTGGGTGCTTTAAATATTTAATGAAACCTCAGCATCTTGAAATATTTAGTGAAGCTTCAGTATTCACGTGGTAATTTGCAAATAGTGCGGGCCAAGCTTATGGTAAGAGTAGCCAATGATAGCTCAGTGTTGAAACAAAAGCCATCCCATATTTGAGATAAAAGAGCTTCCTCAAAAATGCATTAGTTGCAAGCTGTGCGATGCCTCATAAAATTAATTAATTTTGACATATGAATATTGCAATTGAAACTTTTGAAACCTTATTTAAAATTGCACCTTAAATTGCTCACGTGCCTTTTCACTTTGGAAAATATTTAAAACATTTGAAATATTTTAAAAATTGGCAAATTAAAACATTAGGAAATAGGCAAATTTTAATTTCTCTTGCCGGAAAAATGGTGGAAATTCACTGCGCACAAACCAGAATCCTTGGAGCCGTCATTTTTTGCAAGCGGCCATAACCAATTAAATAAAACATGGGTTTTCAATTAACTCATCCTGGAAGCACAAAACTGAACGAGCATACTATCATATGTCCCAAGAAACTTTCTACCACACAGATTTGCATGATGACCTCTGAGTTGAAAAATTTTAATTGGCAAAAATGGGCTCCGGGGTAGATTTGACAGGAAGCAGACCTAACCTCTGTTGTCAAACTGAAAGTGCATAGGCACTTCAAATTTTGAAGGTGCCATCAGTCCTCATATCATTAGTTTACATATGTTGTTGTTTATCAGCAAGTATTGTTGTGCTAACAGATTCCTATAACTGATTTGAACTGTATGTTATCCTTGATGGTTCTTGCTTGGTCTTAGATAAACACATGATTATAGAGTCTACTAGGTTTATTTTCAATTTCTATTTCAGGTAGCCTGCAAAATAAATCCAAGTTTTCAGAAATAGAAAAGCTAATCAAGCACCACGTGAGTTCATATTCGATGGTGAGCAGCTTCCCTAGATTTCTGGAGAGTACTCATTGTGGGATGGCAGAGCAAAGGGCATGCTATTTTCTGCATTTATGCAAGTTTCTTGATGGTGTCAAATATTTATCAATTTAATATAGTAGTTGATATTAATGGAATTATCAATTATATATGTTGCTATTATTTCGTGCATAGACATTTTGAAATATGTTAGGATGTTGTCTCAAGATTAATTTTTAGCAAACACTATGCGTTGATTGGAACAAATATTCATAATTTAATAATTTGCAATTTTTGCATCCAGACGGTCAGTTTTAGTAAGGGAGGCTGCAGTCAAGGGAGGTCCAACCGAAGTTATTACACCTGATGGATTTAATGTTCGTACGCTGGTACATGAATATGGTGGAGGTGCATTTACTGTCTCAGGAAATATTATTGTGTTCTCCAACTACAAGGATCAAAGACTTTATAAGCAGTCTGTTAAAGGAGGCACGTGTTTCCCCCCTCTAATTGATTTTTGTTTTTTATGAGATTAATATATCAACTTTTTTTTTAGTTTTGATTGGCATGCCATTTTATTGGAAAGCTTGTGTCTAGTGGATGATAAAGCATTTTGAAAACAAACAGTTTTTAGAAGGTGCTATAATTCTTAGTGTATGACAAAACTTTTGGAAAACAAACAGTTTTAGAAGGGGCTGCAAGTCAACAGCTGTAAACTAACATTACCTTATATACCTCTTTTTTAAATGAATAACAGGAGAAGAAACATAATTTGTTTTTTGATCTTATAACAATTGGTATTGACTTTTGTAATCAGCTTGTACCCATATTAATGCAACTACTTATTTAAAGACTTCATAAAATATATTTTCCATACTCCATAGTCCATACTAATGCGAGGGAACTTCAATAATTGAAATTGGCATTAGGGACTATATTTTGTGTGTATTCCTCAATTAATGAGGATTGATCTTAAGAACTCATTGTAAATATCACTAGTTGATCAATAAACAAAATAGAACATGTAAATAGATAATATGTAATCAAAGTTACAAGGCTCAGACTCTGCGCAGACTTGGCAAGCTGATTTTTGACCTGGACTTGGACTTAGCACCTTGACTTGGCAAATTGAAAAAACCATGAAATATAGAGATTTTTAAGGATATAGAACTTGTATCTTTCACCCTTCAATAAATAAACTTTAAAGACACAATAATAATCAAATAGAAGCTACTTTGATCACATACACAAGTATACATTGATCACGAGTATAAAAATGGATTTTAGCTAAGGGAAACAACAATTTTATATATTTAAATATTGTCAAGTGTTTAAGGTGTACAAAATTCATGTATAATGATATCCATGGCATCAAAAACAAAAATCACAATATGGAGTCATGAACTATGGTAGAAAGGAGCTTGTATCCCTCAGCCCAGTATTACTATCTCTATGTGGAGTAATGCACTTGTATCTTAGACAAGTTTGCAAATGTTGCTATAATTTTAGGAGCATTACTTAGGATAGGGTTTAACTTAGCAAATTAGAAGTATAAATGTAATTTAATCACTAGGAATTTAATTGGGAAAAAGTTGAAAAAATAAAAAAATGTTGTTCTTCCATCCAACATGGCCTAAAAAGATTTTCATTTCCTTGTTTTTTAAACTTGAACAGGGATTTGGAAGTAGCGCATGTGGGTTCAAGAGGGAGTGTCCCTTGTGGGGGTTTGGGGGTAATTTTCACTTGGATCAAAAGTTTCGTGTTCTTGTTTCCATTATAGGTGAATCTTACGCGGTATAGGAGCCATAGGGTGAGAAGAAGCTTATTCGAGTACATAGAAGAACAAGGGTTTCAAGAGAGCTCGTGTTTCAAAAGGTTTGTCTACAGAGTCAAAATGGATAGCACCATTAAGCTCAAAGTCTGGCAAAACCCCTAGAATGATTGTCCATTTGCTGAATTTCAATATTGTGAGAAAAAGCAAAAAGAATTGACCCTAGGCATGCACCTTGAGGTTGTAAGACACTGTTGCAATACTTTGTAATTTAAATTTTATTTTTCTAAGCAATGCTGTACAATTCTTTTTATTTCATTGTTTTCAAAAAACATAAAAAATATATATTAAAGGCTATTTTTATAGTGCTGGCCAAGCGCTGGTAGTAAAGCTTTCTATTCAAAGTTTTTGGGTCTAGGAGGGCCTTACCTTGTGCCTTCCTTAGAATAGTTGGCATACCCCCATATTTGGGCTCGTGCAGACTTTATTGGTGGTACAAGCTTATAGCCTTGTACCCCACGGCTTTGTTGGTATCACATTGTATACAGGCGACATACAAGAGAGGGTGCTTACTAATGTGACCTCTACTTGGCACATCAAAGCTAGGTTGTGGCCTTCAAAGCACATCCACCTCCAATCTTGGTGCTACTAAAATTTAGCATTTTCTTTATGTGTTTCCCAATTTGTTATCTTCATTTTTGACTTTGGAAAAATTTAAAATTTTTGTGCTTCTCAAGTTGACATGCATCAGTCAAATCACTTTCTTGAAAGCTGTGTTGATACTTTAAGTTGTTTGTGAAAGTTCCTCATCATTTAAGTTAATTTGAGTTGAAGATTGTTGATTTTCAGTTAGTGTTGTAATTGATTTGGAGTCATACACAATCATTTGAAAGTGTCACAAGATTGTCTAAATTGAGTCATAACTCCCTATCAATTTGGTAGTTTGTGCAAAGGTGATGAAATGTTTGATTAAATCATCAAT
Source organism: Sequoia sempervirens (assembly GCA_007258455.2). Classification (NCBI taxonomy): domain Eukaryota; kingdom Viridiplantae; phylum Streptophyta; class Pinopsida; order Cupressales; family Cupressaceae; genus Sequoia; species Sequoia sempervirens. The sequence continues at coordinate 7,171 of VDFB02111342.1, read as the reverse complement.
GGTAGAAATGCAGGGTTCCCATGTACTCTCATAGTTTCGGGTTTGCTATTCCATAGTTCACAATTTTGTGAAGTTGCAAGATGCCTCAGATAGTTTGACAATAGTTATTCAGAGTTTCAACACATGGTCACAAATTCTCACACAATACATGTTCTTCTCGGAAAGCTTGACAAAAGGGTTAGGCAGTGGTTGCAATTCACAAATTTTCATTTTGAGATTAACTGGTCAGTAGGAATATGGAGTTGTAATATGAATTTATGTATGCCATGAAGTTTGAGTAGTTTGGATTGACATCATTGGCAAAGAATTGGGTTTTAAAGTGCAACTCAAAATATAACGAACATCGAAAGGCAGAAATATGGGCTTGATTTACACAATCATATACAAGTTGTAAATGTGCATCATGGTTCTACGATCTTGCAAAAATGCAAAGATGTAAGGTATGCTTGTAGGTTTGAAATTGTTAATTTAAATGTTCCAAGGGAGTTTCGGGTTTAATGCGCAATTTTTGTATTGCGAGCATGCACCTGATTCCCGTAACTCCACAAGCAATGGAAGATATAATTAATTGACTCATTATATATATGGTAATGTGGAAATGAGAAGCAGACTTGCAACTTGTATTTGTAAAAATTGCAAATATGTGGTGTGGTTCTTAAAACTTGAGAAGTATTAAATTGACAGAAAAGTTTTATGCCTACACAACTAAGAAGCCCACAAACTTAGTGTAAGTTGTGGAAGTGCGGACTTAGCATGCAACTATGCACAAATTGCAAAATGCAATTGTGCTTCCACATTTTGAAGTTCTACACTAAAGCAGAAAAAGAGGAAGGGTGGACATGCAATGCATATTTGCAAATAATTGCTTATTGCAATTGTGCTTCCCATTCTCACATTCTCGCCACTATACACAAAGGAAAGCTGAAAGGCTATGTTGATTGGCAGAGGTGTGGAGTCACGGTGCAAAAATGCAAAGATTGCAAATTGCTTTAAAATTCCCAATTCTTGCATACATTCAAAAACAAATATTAAGTTCAAAAATTGACTCATTATATATGGTAATGTGGAAATGGAAAGCAGACTTGCAACTTGCATTTGCAAAAGTTGCAAATATGTGGTGTAGTTCTAAAAACTTGAGAAGTATTAAATTGACAGAAAAGTTTAATGCCTACACAACTAAGATGCCCACAAACTGAGTGTAAATTGTGGAAGTGCAGAATTAGCATGCAACTATGCACAAATTGCAAAATGCAATTGTGCTTCCACATTTTGAAGTTCTGCACTAAAGCAGAAAAAGCGGAAGGGTGGACTTGCGATGCATATTTGCAAATATTTGCTTATTGCAACTGTGCTTCTCATTCTCACATTCTCGCCACTATACACAAAGGAAAGCTAAAAGGCTATGTTGATTGGCAGATGTGTAGAGTCACAGTGCAAAGATGCAAAGATTGCAAATTGCTTTAAAACTCCCAATTCTTGCATACATTCAAAAGCTAATATAAAGTTCAAAAAGTTCTTATTTAATATTGCAGGAAAGTGGAGTCCCAATACACTCAAAGCAAATTTGCAAATTACATTGTAATTTCTGCCTCCTGCACATTCCAAAGTAAAAAAAATCTTATATTTTGAAGTGGAAAAGCGGAGGTTCAAAACGCTTTTGCAAATTTGCATGCTAGGTTGATTTTTCTGCCATGCAAACACAAGACTATGCTTCATCACAACCTGCACAAGGAAATGTGATTTCACAGAGCACCATGATTGCAGGAATGCGTGCCATTATGGATGCATAGACACACGTGCAAGCTATGTGATAGAATGCCACAAAGAAATGTGGTCTCATGGTTGCATATACACAGAATAGGCTTATTAAAGATGCCTTAGAAATTTTAAGTGAATGCTACAAGTGGCTAGAAAGGCCAACCCCATAGCCTCTGCAAGCATTCTCTTTGTCTGTACCAAAATGGACAGTTTGGAACAAATTATGGACAGTCATTGAAGCATGATGGAAGGGAGATTTTTTGCAGTGTGTTGGCAGAAATGTAGAAGGCATTTGAACTGGTTTACATAAATAATGCCTCAAAGAGATGTCATCTCATGGAACTCCATGATCATAGAAAATGCATGCAAAATATGGAAATCATAGATAAGGTGCATTGATTGTTTGACAGCATGGAACACAATGATTGCCAGATGTTTACAAAATGAATTTGTTGAACTTTTTTAGAAATTTTCAAGCAAATGGCATGTGAAACCAGCTTTCACAACCATTGCCAGCATCTTCTTTACCTGTACCAAATGAAATATATACAAATTGCGGAAGCATAGATAAGGCATGGTAACTATTCTATAGATTGTCACAAAGAAGTGCGGCCTCATGAAACACAATGACTGCAGAAATGCATAAAATGGATTTGTTGAAAGGTTTTAGAAACTTTTAAGTAGATGAATTGGCAAGATTAAAGTCAAACTTTGCAGCCTTTGCACATATCCTCTCTGCGTGCCCCATAACAGGAGCTTTGGAATTGGGTATGGACATTCATCTAGACATAATGGAAAGGGAATTTTTGTGAGGTATTATAGTTGGAAATGCTCTATAGAAATGTATGCGAAACATTAGAGCAGAGAACGAACACATGAACTATTTGACAAAATGCCTCAAAGTAACATGTTACCATGAAATTGCATAACTGGAAGGTATACAAAAACCATATTTGTTACAAAAGTTTAGAAATTCTAAATCAAATACTTATAGTGGACATAAAGTTGAACTCTTAAAGTGATGCCAAGATCTTTCCCACCTATGTTTGAAAAAGAGTCATTAAAGCGGAGCACATGGACAATCATTGAAATATAATCAATGGTAATGTTTGTCAAATATTATAGCTGCAAATGTCTAATAGAACTGTGTGTGAACAAGACAACAGAAAGAAACCATGATATTGGTTACATGAGGATTCATTCCCACAAATCAGAGGTTATTGAATGATTTGAGACAATGTTATGGAAATACTGACTATTTGATGAAGATTGGAATTGTAGAATTTATCATTGTTAATGCTTGGACTCTTGATGGATATATGAGCAGAAACACTACTTTTTGTTCATGGAATTTAATGCAAAATTGTATCAGCAAATGCAAACTCATTCCAGGATTTCTCGATTCACATTACAGTTTGCATATCAAATGACACACCTTGTGATGCGTACTGTTCCTCACCAATTATAGACTAGAGAATTTCAAGTGCAAGATCAAGCTTTCAAGGGATTATATTTCAGAACTATTTGAGTGAGACTGTGAGAATATGTTAATTCACCATTTGGAGCTTATCAATCCTATCCTTGTTCTTTCAGGCCATGGATGATGTTGCTCTAGAGAAGAGTCAGATCCATGGAATTGTTCTTGTTGGTGGTAGTACTCAGTAATCCCATTCCCAAAGTCTAGCAACTTCTCAGGGACTTCTTTGAAGATAAAGATCAATATTGTTGACATATGTGCAAAATGGATAAGCACTGATAAGGCAGAACATTGACAATGTATACAAACCATTTGACAAATGCTTTAGAAATCAGCTTCTACAGATTTTGCTTGTGATATGTTTGACAAAATGCTTTTAAGGGAGGTGCATCTACAACTAGTTTATGTGAAATATTCCAAAAAATGTTTGTGACAGCCGTATAATTGTCAAACTTACATGAAGATTTAATGTATATTATAAAGGCAGTGTCTATAAAGTTTGCCATGTAATTATTTTAATGGGTCTTGAGAGAAAGCTCATTACAATTCTTATATTTTATTTTTAAATGTTTGTAAAGTTGTAATAGGCAGTTAAATGATTATATGAGGAGAGGGAAATTACTCTCACCTATTTATTGTAAAGCCAAGACATGGTAAAGTGACTTTTTGGCCTCCATACACAGCTGTAGCACGGAAAAAAGAATAGACTTTGTGCTTTGCTTTTTGAATGAATTAAAAGAGTATTTTTGAACTTTGAGTCATTTTGTTCTTCGTTGATTGCAAGTTATTCCTATGTTTAATTTGTATTCAGTTCTTTCTGTTTTCTTTGCATGTTGTATGTTGGCATTACAATTCGCACCTCTGGAGTGCGTATTGGCAACGAACAGTTATGCACAGTATTATCTGCTCTTCAAATTAGGAGGGGAAGCTCCCTCTTTTGCTGATATGCGTGAAAAAGTCAAGTATTCTAAATTCCTATCTGTTTGACTCAGCTGATAGAGGCACAAGGTAAAGAAACCAAGCACATTGCAGTTAAGGTTTTTTCTGGTTTTGCAGATCTTAACTACAACTAGGCTAACGCTAAAACTATCCTATTTCCTCAAGAAAAACAGAGCATGAGGACTTAGGAGCAAGTGGGAATGATTGACAATAAACTTTATAACAGGATTCCCAAGGAGGTGGAACACCTATCCGAGGTGTAGGTTGAAATGAAGGTTATTGGAAACAACATCAAACGGCAAGCTAATTCTTAGGATTCCCAAGGAGGTAGGACACCTATCCGAGGTGTAGTCTGAAAGTAGATTACTGGAAACAACACTTAAACGACAATCTTTATTTCTAAATTCCCAAGGAGGTGGAACACCTATCCGAGGTGTAGATATGAAAGAAAGACTATTAATAACATCAAACAATAATCTCTAATTCTAAATTCCCAAGGAGGTGGAACACCTATCCAAGGTGTAGATATGAAAGAAAGGTTATTTAAAGCAAATAAATCTGGGACAGCAAATTGCATGAAGGACCTAACACACAATGAACAATTAAACCAACTTTATATTAAACAAAGTGAACCAATACAAAATAGCAATATTGCATGGCAAGGTGGCACAACAATTTGTTATTACAATAAAAGTTAAAATACAAATGAGCAAGGGTGCTCTTATTTATAGAACCTCAAAGGAGTAGGGAACCCTAAAATCTCTTTGAGTTAACATGAGTCTTGCAAGCATGCAAGATTTATTCTTAAACCTAAATGTATGCAACCTAACAGTTAACTAGAAAAACTACCTCAGTTAATTGATTCTAAACTAAACTAGTTGGATTGTGCAACACGCAAGTCCTTATTGATTTGAAGTCAACTGATAACTAACATCAGTTAACTGAAACTGAAAACTAAATGAGAACTCCATATGTACATAGGTATCTCCAAAATAGACATGCAATGATATGTGGGACAACAAGTTAACTTAGAAAGAAGCATCAAGTTAACTGCTGTGTCTAATGTCTATCCTGAAAAGGTGGGACGCCCTATTCTGTAGTTCATTGGCTGCTATCTCAAGCAATTAACCCCTCCGTGAGGTTGTTGAATGCATCACCATCTGGAGCACTGATACTCCTCTGAAGTACTCGGTGTCTCCTCAACATCTCTTCATTGTTTGTGATCTGATTTTGCAGTTCTCCTCCACTCTTGGCCGCCTCATCAAATAATGCTGACATGACTGTAAGTTGATCCAACTTACAGCCAACTGAATCACCACTGAAAATATTGTGAATGAGTCTTTGCAACTCCGACTGTACGTAGGTGAGCTCAATGTACTCACCACCTTCACGCTAATACTAGCAAGGGACTCGTGACATGAAAGTTCTCACGAACTTGATAGCATTTGTCACCTTTTCTCTGCTCTCGGCCAACTCTGCAAAAATTGTTTCATGTATTTTTACCTTGAAGATTAATTGTTCTCTCCAAGCAAAAATTGCTTCCTTATCCTCTTCTACAGTGACTAAATCATATGCCGTCCTCAAGTGAGAGATCATGATCTCATTCCGTGCTTTGTCTACCGCTAAGTCTCGCTCCGAATCTTGAATCTGTGTGCGAAGTTCGTGGGAATTGTACCTCAATTGATACAACTCTGAAAGTATGAAGCAATCCCTTGTGACGAACTCTTCTTCCCAGTCCTTTAGGCGCTTCCCGTATACAACCAACTAACCTAGCTGATTTTGTTCTGTTAGTAACTCTAACATCTGCAGGAGCAAGGCGGTGACATTCTCAGTGCTGTGCATAAGGTTGGAGATATACTGGTGAAGTTGCTGGTTTTCAGCCTTGAGGGCTGCTTTATCTTCTCTGTCCTTTATCACTCTCTCCTTTATGCTTTCCGTTGCAACCTTGAGGAAATCCACATCTGCTTGGCGCTTGCTTCTACCAAGGTTGACCTTTATCAAAGTGAAGTCATCAATTTCTACCTCGTCCAAGTTTTTGTTCTCTAGCGGTGCAGCGGTCTCAATTATGATTTCTTTGTCAATGTTCCTTTCCACATGGACTTGCTTCTTTATCTTCTTATCTGGCGTGTCTTGATAGACACGATCAAAATCTGAGAAGTCCAGTTTATAGGATGGCTGCCTCCTCTTCCTACCTAGTTGATTTTTGAGCCAAGACGAGTCTCGACTACTTTCACTGGAAGGGTTGATGCTAAACCTAGGAACTCCTGATGAATGGGAATGTGTGGAAGCATTGCTACGTGGTGGTGAGTTTGGCTCCAAGTTGATGTGAACCAAAGAGTGCTGTGGTGTTGGTGATGAAGTGGGAGGCTCTACCTCTGTTTTTGGCATGCTCTCAGCTGTATCTGTGGCAATCTCCACATGTTGTTCTTGCTGGTCTCAATCAGCAACTAGTGCTTTTCCCTTTGAATGCCCTAACATTTTGCTTCCTTTAGGAGGGTTACTCCATTTCTTTTGTCTGGGCTTTGACTTCGACATGGAAGGCAATGAAGTAACCACTGGTGGTGGCTCTGTGTTTGGCATGGCTTCCTTCCTCCTCCTCTTGCTATCCAAGTAGAGTATGCTGTTTCTGACAACCCTGCTTGATCTTTCCTTAACAGATGTGCATTCCTTGGTGAACCAATCAACAGCTAGAAGCGGCTGCATGTCAACTTGATCTCTGAAGAATTGAGGAAGTGTGACATCCCCATCATCATCTGACAACCCTTCCACATCCTCTGACATGAAAACAAAAATCTGTGAAAGGGTGAACCTGCTGTAGCTGTGCCGGTGCACCTCGAACTCATCCTCACAGTTGAACCAGTAGTCTTCCATAGAAGGCTTGTGAGAAGAATGACCACCAAGATGTTTTGAGAAGTGACCCCAAGGGTCATATTAGTGTCTCTCAACGAGATACTTAAGATTAAGTCTCGCCAACTCATGGCTCATAGCCTTGGCATT
>VDFB02111341.1:0-37811 GCA_007258455.2 Sequoia sempervirens | reverse complement strand
TATATATATATATATATATATATATATATAAATATCCATACATGTAACATCCACAAAATTCATCATAGATAATTGCCATCATATGACCATCCACATATGCATCACACACATAAAACATGAGGTCAATAAGAGCTATCGTATATATAAATATACCACAAGTCCACAGTACATCTCATAGTCAAGACTAACATATCATAATGTCGTCCATGTCATCACAATCTGTGACCATCTTATACAAAAATCATCCAATCAAAACACTAGTACAAGGTCCTACAAATATCCACTCCACCTCTGCACTATCCATCTACCCTGCACCTATCAAAAACATGGTATCCTGTCATCTACCAAATGAACTTCCCACATCTGATCTCTATGGAGAATCAAGTACTGCTCCCCTGCCTGGCGAAACCCTTGGTGAATCACTGTAACCTCGAGTTCGTGTCCCCAATGACTGAGACAGCGCTAGCATCTGAAGTGTTTGCTGGGTGTAACGGAATGTCCGCTGTGCCGGCTCAGGAACTACATGATAATATGTAGCCATCAAAAATCTTGCCTCCCTCATGTTCTCCTCTCGCTCTGCAACCTGAACCCGAGCATAATTCCACTCCTGACGATACTTGTCTCAGTCCCTGGTAATGGCTCTCCTCTCTTGCTCCCATGCCTCTTGAGCCAACCAGCTCTATACCATCTCTACCTATAATCAATCCCTCATCTCCTCTGTAGTTGCTACCTGTGCCACCACTGCATCTCTCTCTCTCTCCACAACTTGTATATCTGCTCCTAGCATCCCACCCTCACCCTAACCTGCTAGTGCATGAGCCATCATGACATCCCTCTTCGCTTATAGAGTCTGCATTTGTATCTCTACTACATCTATCTCCCTCTGAGCCACCTGTGCCTGAGTCACTGTTGCGTCCCTATCCCTCTGAAGAGCCTGTGCTCTTAGTTCTACTGAATCCCGCTCTCTCTGGAGAGTCGATACGTCTGCTACTACCTCCTCTCTCCTCCTCTGTAGTGACTATATCTCCACCTCTACCAATGCTCTCTCACTCTGAATGCGCACCTGCACCACATCCCTCTCTATCTCCATCACCCGCACCTGCACCTATGCTACATCCCTCTTGGCCTGCATAATCCGTGCCTGCTCCCTGGCCTCATCCTCCCTCTTCTGCATCAGCCCCATCTCTCTAACTGTCTGCTCAAGGCAAAGTACTCTGTCCTGAAGCTCATCCCAATCTCACTAGAGATCTCTCAACTGCTGACCAGTACATCCTATCCCCTAATCTTCCCCCTGCTCTATCCCCCCCTCTGGCTCCCCCTGGCCTATAAAACCATGACCTCTGCCCGCTGGTCGAGCGGCTTCGCCCTAGGTGGGGCGGCTCCGCCTGCCAGCCAGGCGGCTCCACCCCAGGAGACTGGGCCATGGTAGCTCTGCCCGTAGCTGGGACGACCTCACCCTAGGCTATGGCGGCAGTACCCTAGGTAGGGGTGGCTACGCCCTACCCCGATTCTTCTTCCCCCCTTTTTTTAACATTTTTGGCCTTTCTTTCTAAAATCTAACCCTTACCCATTTTCTTAATTCTGCTAACAAACAAAACCCACATTTTCAAATTTTCAAAATCTATCCAAAAGCATGTTAAAAATGCATAAATTCAATATATGGGTTTTGTTACCACTCACCTGCCGTGGGACCGCGTGCTCACTGTATTATACTTGCACCTCATCTGAGCAGTGCACAATCTTTGTATCGTTGTTCGTTAAGATCATCCCTCCTCAGTCCCTTTCTCTTCTCTACTCTCCTCCTCTCAACTGCTATAGTAAAAATGACTAAGGTAATTTTTGAAATTACATTTTTAACCCTCTTCTTCGCAAAAGGTCTTTTTTACCTTTTATTTATCATTTTCTTCCTCCAACTAATTCCTAACTTCCCGAGGCTGCCATTTGCAAACCATTCATCGGATCACATCCATTCAAAAACCAAAATTGCTTGGTTTTTTGAGCTCTATCCAATGGTGTCCTTTTCTTCCTATCAAGATGTCATATGGGGACCTTTTTTCCTCCCCCAACCGCCCTCTCGAGGTGGCATACTCTCCTACCATTCCTCCATTCCTTCGGCATAGTCATTGGGACATCATCAACCTTTTCCATGCTAGAGGCATCACCATCTATCATTTCCTCCCTCATTTGCATTTTATTTTTCTTCGAAACACTGTTATTCTAACACTATTTCGAAGAGGGGCAAAATGTAGACATCTAAATTTGATCACTCTCATATGATTAAATTTACTCCTTTTTCGTCTATCATATTAAATATTCATTTATTAAATTAATATTACACCTTTTGTCTCATATCTGTAAAGTATTTAATTTAATAATTAAATTCTTTATCTTTTACCTTCTTCCTCTCTAAATTAAATAAATACACCAATCTATTTAATTTAGTCATTTTTGACCCTTTTGATTTAAAATCAATTTAAAATTCTTCATTCTCTCTATCCTTGTCACATCCTCCATGATCTTGCTCTAATTTGAATTAATTTAATTAATTCGTGATTATGATGTGCATCCTCTTAATCAAAGATTAATGTCACATCCTCCTACATTTTCCACTTGCCTCTAATCTTCCATTAATTATTCTAATCAAATATTTGCACAACCTTAACCAAGGTCATTAGCCATATTTAGCACCACCTTTTTAGTCAACCTTTGCATTTATCTCTTTTTAGCATTGACCCTCTTTACCATGTGAATTTTTAATTCACATTTATTTACCCTAGATTCTCCTCTTCCCTATGTGAATTTTTAATTCACATTCTATCTTCCAAGGCTTCTAGAACCTTGGACTTGTCACATCATCCACATATGACCAAGTCCCAACTTTTTGGAGCTCACCTTTTATCCTTTAGAATCTCCTAAGAATGTGAATTTTTAATTCACATTTATTTCTCCAAGCACCTCTCCTTTTCCCATGGAGATTTTTGAGGAATTCCAAATTTCCTCAAATGTCCCTTTCACTCTCACTTGGGGACAAGAAATCCCTTTTTGAGGAAATTTCCTCACTCCCCAAGGTACTTGGAAGGTACTTGTCCTTCCTCCACCTCATGTACCTTTTGGCCACCTCACTTACACCTTATCTTCTCTTAGCCACTTCACCATCCACATGTCAAGATGTGAGGGCTTGTGAGTTCTCAACCCACCATAGCCCTTCATCTTGACCTTGTTGGATGAATCTCAACCATTGAATTTTCTAGAGAATTCAAATTCTTCTATAAATACCCCTCTTCAAGGGCATTTTCAAGACTTTTTCATTTGTGCAACCTTATGCTGTCAATTTGCATTCTCAAGCATTCACTATCATTTAGCCATCCACTTTGATCAATCTTGCATCTAGCTACACCAAAAATCCATCCAAGGAGCACACAAATTCATCTAAATCAAGGGCCAACCAAGGAGTCTTCAACAGCAAGGAAGGTATAATCGATTTGCATTTTATTTCTTCTATTTTCCTTGTTTTGTCACTCTTTATGCTAATCATTGAAGTGTTCTTAGTGTTTTCCCACTTGCACTTTTAGTTATTTTTCACATTAAAATAGGATAAAATTCCAAGGTACACACTTAGGAATACCCCTCTAAAGGTAACAAAAGCGAGGGTGTACATTTGCAGTTTGACCACCTAGTTTGTGTAAAGCGCAAGGAGGGAACAATCACAATGTCTCTTTCTCACACTAGCATGATTGTTGAATTTTAAACCCAAATTTGAACTATGTGAATAATTTTTTAGATAGCCAATGTCACTAGAATGCTTTTGATTCTCAAGATGTCCGTGAAGTGTGAGAGAAGTGCATACACATTTGAATGACACAAACTGCAACAAAAATTACAAGACAATGAAAGAACACTTTTTTTTAAGCCTCAAAGCAATGATGAGTTCTTTTTAGAGCACTAAGAATAAATGAGTTTGTCTTGTTCAATTTTAAGCCCAAAGTAAAATGATGATGTGAAGGTTCAATTTTATCCAACTTTGAGCATTCATTTTAAACCTAGTTGAAATTTAGTGTGTTTCCTAAAGTAGAAAGTAGGAAGCATAAAATTGGGTTATAATTATAGAATTTTTAAGATAGAAAAGCTTTCTTCACTTTTGCTTCATGTCTTTAAACCTGCAAAACCCTGTTAGCCTAACAACCAAAAAATAGTCAAACATGCATCAGTGGTTAGATAAATCCAAGAAATTAAATCACATGTCGAAAAACACAACCATAAAATTTCTTACCCTGGCTGGGCATTGTTGAACATGATAGCATCATAGTTTGAAGTATGGGCATCACTTTGGTCAAAACAATCATCACTCTATAGCAAAAATAGTGAGCAAGATCGAGTCGATATTTTTCTAGGCATCACTGCTCACATTTGCATTGTGGTTTGAAATTTGTAGGCTTCACTTTGGTGAAGTTTGGGTGTTGTCGTTTGAAAATTTCAATACCTCGAGATTAAATATGCATCATCATATTTAAATAAGTATTGGTGCATTAATTCAATGTTAGGATTTCAAATTGCAATGGCATTGCTATATGGTGATGCTCTTTAAATAGCATTGTTGTTTCTATTTTGAGCATCGTTGCAACCTACAAAACAACAAACAAACAAAATTCAAACAAAAAATTGTTAATAGTTAGCCCTCCTTCTAGCGCTAGAATTTGAGACAAGGAGATGTTAGTGAGGGTCAATTACACTTGATTCATGATGAATCGAAGCATAACTTTGCCAAAGATACCTACATCTACAAACAAGATCATTGAAATTAGAAATATAAACTAAAAATTTACTGAAATTAAAGGCTACAAACTATGAAAACAGTTAAATTCCTAATCTAACACATTTGAAACTTATCCTATTTTGGAATTGGTTTTGTGTTGATGTGAAATGATGACCCTTTCCCAATCTCGTCATCAGTGAGCCTGTTTCAGTCGATTCTATGGAAGAGAATCAAATAAACCATTGTGATTGATGTATGAAAACCTAGTTTATGCTAAAATTCAACATGATGCAAGCTAGGTTACCATGATTTTATGCTAAAAATGCATTGATTATGCTATTGCTAAGCTAATTTAAGCTATTTCTAAGATAAAAGATGAAAACCCTCATTCACATACAAACTAATATGGATGTATGGAAGCTATTAATGGATCTTCTAATCTATTATGCAATTAAAATTAACTACGATAAGCTAAAAAGTGGGTAAATATGAGTGTGAGTGCAAGTGAATTCAACAACATGGCTTTGCTCTAAAATATGGATCGATTTGTCTCTATATATTGACCTATATATAGGAAATCAAATGAAGAATGAAGGGTTGAGATCAAAAATATTAATCAATGGTCCAAGATAAAGGAGATGAGAATAATGGATCATGGATTCTCATCAACAGATGAGAATGCATGATGATATTTTTAATCAAGGGTTCACACTTGCCTCAAACAAACACACTTTTGACCTACTCACACAGGTCAAAGGTGACTTGTTCAAAAGTTTTAAGGTTAAAACTTGATTAAGAATCCAAGTGAAAATACCACTTTTTCAAATGATGAAGGACTAAGAATATTATTTTGGAATATTCTCATGGGTGAGGAAAAAAACATTTTGCTAATTAAAATAAAGTTTTAATTATGCAAAAAGGGGATAAGGAATATTTCATGGGAATATTCTCTTTTTAAAGGATAGTTAGTTTAATTTCCAATTAAACAAGATTTAATCATGCAATTAGGGTATTAGAAGAATTAAAGTGTTTATTCATTAGCGTATGTGCAGGATCATCATGGAAAAAATAGGCCCTTAAGTGGCAAAAAATTCAAAAAAATCAGAGTTTGGCAACCTGACGTAAAAATTTGAATAAGTTATGTGTATTATTTCAAAAATATGTAAGAATAGAATCTGTAGAAAATTGAATGAAGTTTCTAGACTACTAGGTTTATTTTTTATTTTTTAAATTTATTTGGTGAAAATTAGAAATTTCAATGCAGTAGTACTTAAATTTTGGGAAAAAAAAGTAGGTGTCTGACCACCCTAACCACAATAAAATGATAATATTTTTGTAAGATTTTAGACATAAGTAGAGGACTCATGTATGGATGTGATGCATATTTTTTGTAATTTTTTCCAAGTAAATAATTAATTATGAATTTTTATTACAACTTTAAAAAATATAAAAACTCATGTCGACCACCTTAACTTGGTCAAAACTTCATGAAATTCAATTTTATTTTTTTAATCCTATAGTATGCAAAGCATAGAATGTGATGAATGTTTTGGATTCCAAAAATGTGATACCCTTTGAAAGCTATAGATGTTTTTCAATCAACCCATCAATCAAGAATTTAGTTGTAATTCAAATAGAAAATGAATAATAATTATTTATTAAATTCAAAGTAAAGCATAATTTATATTGGTAGAAAGCTAAGAATCTCTTTTAAAAGCCCTTTTCATTTCATCAATTTTGGGTTAAAAAAAGTCTGTCAACCACATACCCTACAAATACCCATCATATTGCCACTTTTTGGCCCATCATGATCCTTTACATACCCATTAAATTAAATGATTTATTGAATGGGGGAGAGATGAAATGATATTTAATTAAATAACTTAGGGTTATTTAATTAAATAAGATGACACAGGGAATTAAATTAAATATTTTGATGTATTTAATTTAATGAGATGAAATGTTAGTGTTAAAAGGGAGGAATTAACCTGATTAAATTAATTAGGTCAATAGTTGAAAATGATGCAATTAATTAAATAGATAGGCTACTTTAATTAATGAAGTAAAAAGAGGATGGATTAAAGAGGAAATGATGTTAGTAATTTTTTTTTAAGTGTATGATATCAATTAGGACATTTTTCAATGTCTATAGATACAATTAGAAGGTAGGAAACTACTAAATATGTGATCACAAATTAAGAAAGAAAAAGCTAATGATTTATAGTTTGGGTCAATATTTAGCATAAAATATGAAACTTTAGCAACTTGAGAAGTTGAACCTAGCGCAAATATGCCTTATTAGGTGATAATGGATATAATTTGTAACCTCACTAGAAACCTTACTATTAGAAGACTTATAGATATCATTGCTCCACAAGAAACATCACTAGTTTTCAACACTATATTGTTTAATGAAGCAAATGTAAAAAGTTAGAAGCTAATTTTGATAATATGCATAAAGATCAACATTAGACTGCTAAAATAGTACAAGGTTAAATCATAACTTCTACATATTCAATGCATCATATATGAACTAGCTACCCCTCAATAAGGCTCAATGGGAACATCTGCTCAAGATAGAGAAACTCTATCCTTGAGGATTAAGGAATCAAAATAATAATTAAGTATAAATATCGAGGATGGGAAGAACAAATTTATCAAGATTGTTGTTGAGTTAGGGGAGAAGAGCACAAAGTAGGTTGGGAGCCTATACTAGGGACGGAAGTAGTCCCACGTGGACCCCACACTAGAGCACCTTAATATGCAATTGCAAAGCAATTTTCACCCACAAAGTCAAAAAGGGTAATCATATCACCGTACTGTCAAAATTCTATTATAATCAATGAATATTTATCCCATACAAAAATAGATATTTGCAGTCTTACATGTCAAAGAACATTCAAAGTAAAACTAACAGCACCATCTTACGTGCTCTATTGATTTCATATGGCCCATAACACTAAAACATGCATCCAAAATAATAAAAAAATAGTATAACCCAAACTCCCCTTTAATATCACCACTTTCCTTACATCAAATCCAATATTTTCATAGATCCAATGCCACAAGAACAACTAGGAGCCAAGACTATCCCATCAAAAAATCCAATCAAACTGAACCCCCATCCCACTTGCCCACCAATAAAACACTCAAATGAAAATTAGTCATCCATATGTGTCCCATCTTTCAAATCGATGCTCACTACTACTAGTGCCTTCTCCTATTTTTCCACCATCAACTACCAAAACAATGGTGTTAAATCCACCAAAATCACCTATCAAGGAACAAGGATTGCATGCTATTAATACATAAGAACTTTGCAATTGAAGGCATCAAATCAAGATTTCAAATTTGAACAAAAGGACATGAATTAAATACTCCATACCAAACCAGCATTTGACATATAAGGATATTTTCAAATTCAAAAATCCATTACTCAATTTCTTTCAATTTCCTATAGAAAATTGAATAAATTCCAGAGGTAGCAACAACATCACCCTAAGAAGCTATATGTATTCTACTGCTACTAATTATTTATTCCTACAAATTCCAATATGTTGTATGATATGAATATGTTATCCACAAATCTATAAATATCTACGATTTCACACTGATGTTGTTTACATTGAGTTCTTCATTTATGTTCTTTATGTCTCCGAATGCAAATATGTTGCATCCAATGCCAATATTTGTCACAATAACCTGTAACTCAATATCTAGGGTTTAAACCTACATTTTTTATGAATGTCTAGTCATTTCAGTTCAATTTCAGGGTTTGTTTTTATATTCTATATTCCTGTGAATATGGAGTAGTTGTATGTACTGTAAATGTTTTTCACCCACTACCCTGTAACCTAGTATATGGGGTTTCAACTTTTACTATTTGTGAATGTCAATGCATTTCTATTAAAGAATGCATTACTCATTTATATTCTTTTTCTCCTTGGAATTCAATTATGTTTGTATGTGTTGACAATGCTTGTCATAGTAACATGTAACTCAATACTAGGGGTTTCACCTTACACTATTTATATTCATTTTTTCATTGGAATGTAATTATGTTTCGATGCACTTACAATGTTTGTCACAAAATGTAACTCAATACCATGGGTTTCACCTTACACTATTTATGAATGTCAAGTCATTTGACTTCAATTTCAAGGTCTTTTGAAATTTTGTATGCCTACAAATATAGATCAGTTTTATGCATTGTAAATGTTTGACACCAGCTACCCTGTAACTCAATATCTAGGGTTTCAACTTATATTGTTTATGAATGTCAATGCATTTCTATTAAAAAATGCTTAACTCATTCTTTTCCTATTGGTTTTATCATTTACATACGTTATACATTGGGATGCCAATATGTTTGTATGTGTTGTCAATGTTTGTCACAATAACATGTAACTCATTACATGGGGTTTCAACTTACACTATTTATGAATGTTAAGTCATTTTAGTTCAATTTTAGGGTTCTTTTTTTTTCTATATGCCTATGAATATAGATCAGTTGTATTCACTATAAATATTTGTCACCAACTATCCTATAACTCAATATTTGGGGTTTCAACTTATATTGTTTATGAATGTCAATACATTTCTATTAAAATATGCATAACTCATTCTTTTGCAATTGTTTTTATCATTTATATATGTTATGCATTGGGATGAAAATATGTTTTTTATGCACTGTCAATTTTTGTCACAATAACATGTAACTCACTAAATGGGGTTTCAACTTACACTATTTATGAAAGTCAAGTCATTTCAGTTCAATTTCAGGGTTCCTTTTTCTATATACCTATGAATATATATCAGTTGTATGCACTATAAATTTTTGTCACCCTCTACTTTGTAACTTGATATTTGGGGTTTCAACTTATATAATCTATGAATGTCAAGGAAATTCAGTTCAATTTGTGGGATCTTTTTTATTTTTTAAATGTGGGTTTGAATATAGAGAATGATGCATGCACTGTAAATGTTTGTCACCCACTACCCCTTAACTCCATATATGGGGTTCCAACTTATATTGCTTGTGGATGTCAATGCATTTATGTTCAGATCTCCATGGTTCTTTGTTCGGCTCCACACTCAAGAAAGCTCCCTTTGTCTTTCATTTGAGGTTTTCTACCTCACTACACCTATACCATTGTTTTTTGTTTTAACAATGGTTAACCAATATTCATTCATGTCTCGCTAACCTAGTTATGCACTATATATGTACAAGTATATACACACACATATATATGTATGTATTTATATTTATATATATGTAGTGTAGGAAAATGCATACCATCTCATCTTCACACTTGCTTGGGCCTGCCTTGGTTTATTTATCCTTCTTTATGTCTTAATTTGTCTTATTTTGCATCCAAAAGCCTAATAAACTACATCTTTTTATGGCTAATCCCGACAAACATCAAAGGGGAAGTGATAATTTAAGGATTCTGGCTATGTGTCCCTAATTTTTTGGGTCGGGAATAAGATTCCAGCTAGGGTCTTTGGGTGATCCCATAATAGTGGTTTACAATTTTTGGCCAAACTAGACACTAAAATTATTATTTTTAACTGAATCTTCACATTCGGGCACCTATAGCGGCTAAACTGTGAGGAATTTGAAGATGGTGCAAACTAGAGTCTCATCAAATTTTTTCTGTAGATTATAAAAATATTTTTTTCAAAATTTTTGGAATCAAATTGCACTTCTTTTTCCATCTCCCATGATTTTTTTTTTTCAGAAAACAACATTTTTAAAAAGTGATGCACACCATATAATGCATAACTTTTTTTCCATGAAGGATAAAATTATAATTCTTTCAAATTTAGATTTTAACTCTGATATCTAGTGCTTCCATTTGGTTAGATAGTTTTTTATTGAATATTTTTTCCTTAATCAAGTTTCAAAGTCAAACAAATTACAATTCAGACACATCGCGACCGTATAATGCGTAACTTTTTTTGTATATGTCAAAATTTTTTATTTATTTTTCATTGGATCAAGGACTTCAATGTCTGGTGCACTCATATTTTTCCATTTTTTTTTGATAATCTTCTATTTTCCACATATGAAGAACAAAGAAATTCATTTTCAAGGAAAAAACTATGCTTAATAAAACTTAAAAAACAAATACATAACAAAACCAAAAAATATTAAAATTATATTCATTGGATAGCTTGTTCTGAGGAATACCATAATCATTTGAAATAAATTTTAAATGAATTCATTTGATCCCCTAAAAGCTAAATCAAAAGTGATTTTTTATCATCATTTTGATAGGTGTAAAGGAGAAGCATTTATAGGTATGGTTTAAAACTAGCGAGGTTCTATCCAAGGGGGTTTGATGTAAGGTGATTTGATCAGACCCTCTTCAATTGGAATCCTTAAAATGGAACTTTTTAAGGATTAAATCATTATATTTTCTAAAAATATGTGATTTCAGCTAAAATTCGTTCCTCTCAGGAATTGTAAACCACTATTATGACAACACCCCTCTTTGTCTCCCAAAGGTCTTGGGACCTTGATTTCAAATGTGCCTTAAATTAGCCCCAAGTTTCATGCCTTGGGACTAAGATGCCACCTAGGGTGTCTTACTCCCCCTTAGGTTATTTTAAGGATTTAATTTCAAATCTTGGTGGTAATTAGCCCCCTTTCATTAATGGATTCATATGTTGGCTTTTTGTGGTGTAATTTGGGGATATTAAGCAAAGATAAGTATAAATACAAGGTTCTTTCACTCATTTTCCATATCAAAGATTTTTTTTTTTTTTGAGAGCATACCTAAGAGCATAATTGAGTTCATAGGAGAATTCAAGAGAAACTCATCAAGAATTTGGAGCCATCATCAAGATTCAAGCATCATATCAAAGATATTCTTGCACCATGTTTTTTTTTAAGCTAACATTTGTTATGTAGGAATTTGATTCAAGGAAGCAATTCAAGTCAATATGTATCAAGCATTCATTTGATTCAAGATCTACATTCAAGCTAGCCATCTCACACAAGTTTGTAGATTTGACAACAAGGGTTTGGTGAGTTGCAACATAGCACTTTGTTCATTCATCATTTCTATTTCATTTCAAGGTTTAATTACCAACAAGGGGGTTTGACCAAGGAAAACCCCCATTTACTAACAATTACTAAGTTTTCCCCCTCTTGTGTGCTTGAGATTATAGATTTAGGTTGAAGACTTGAAGATCATTTGAAGTGAAAAGTTGCAAAGTTGCCATCTTCATGGAAACTCATCTATGAGCCAAATCTGGAAGTTTCAGGACCTAAGATCTAAGAAGGAATTGCAAACATTGAGCCTCAGGATCACATTTTGAGTTTACAAAATATTAGAATGAGACTAATTTACCACCTAGGGCATCTTAGTCCTCCCAAGGGAATTTTTTAGAGATTCTTTCAGATCTGGTTCTGACATCCAAATATTCTACATCTACCCCAAAAAATAGTAGTGGGACTAAGACAATAGTAAGGATGTCTTAGTCGCCCCTAGCATATTTTGGCAAAAATTTTTACATTTTTAGAATCCTCATTACATTTATAGTCTTTTGAGGTACATACATCATAACTTTCGCTTGGTTAATCTCATCATTTACATCCATCATTTAGCTTGCATTACTAGGTTTTGTGAGTTGAATGTTAAGTTATCTTTTCCAACCTTTTTCTTGTTGGTGTACCCCTTAAAGCTTAAAGAACCCCATCCTAGGTCTTCCTTGTTGAGAATTGACTTACCTTTGAGGTTGATAGCCAATCCAATGTGGGTTCCTAGGACATTATTGAGTGGCTAAAGGAGAATAGTGGGATTTCCCATTAGTATTTTCTTTTTAGTTCATTTTAGTGAACTCAACATTTTTTTATCATTCATTTTCTGATTTGAAGTCTGTTAAATTTCTAGATCTAGGTTGCATTGATTCTTTCATTGCATCTTGCATCATTGAAATTACTTCTAGGGTTTCTCATACTTGCATTAGTATAAGTGCATCTAGGGTTTCTCATATTTCCATTAGTGAAATTGCATATATAGGTTGTATTTTTTCTTTATTGCATCATCTTATCTCATTGAAAAAATGAAAAGTGCATTGTTAATCATCTTAATTGCATTTAGGAACATTGTTATTAGATTCAACTTTGAATCCAATTGCTTTTGATTAGTTATTTTTTCTTGCATTCATTTGCACAACTTTCTATTTCTAAACATCAGGTCCCTAGGTAGGCAACCTGGGAACAGTGTTAACAACTCATTTTTTTTGGTTTTTCTAAAAAAAACCTCCACTAGGACAAAAATGTCCTTGCTGGCGTCTTAGTCCCTTTATGGGTTTTTGGCTCAGAATTCTATTTATGTTGTTTTCTTTCTGTTCCAATTCCTAGAACCTAAAAATCTCAACTGTAGGACCAAAATTCCCTTACTGGCATCTTAGTACCTATTTACTTTGAATTTCCAACTTTCAGGGTTTGAAATTTCCTTTTTGTGCTTCTATTGGCTACTTTCAATTTTTTGTTACAATTTTCACAATTGTTGTTATTCCAATTTCTTTCATTTCAAGTGTAATTGTAAGCATAGGATATTTTTTTCACTGCAATTTCTTTGGTTTATCCCTTGCATGAGTTGTACTACTTGGTGTCCTCCTGCTAATATTATGGTGAGATGAAGTGTGAGACTCATGGCATCCCCTGATAAAACACTCATTGTGGGTCTTGGGCTATCTAGCTCTCTTACTTCTAGCATTGTTACTAGTTCACTAGGTATGAACCGTACATTTGATACCTCTTTTGCTATGCCTACCTTACCTATAAGTGCTATACCAACTGTTCAAACAATGGTTGATCATATCACTCAAGAAAATATAATGAAAATGCATGAGGACCTATCCCACTTACAAGACAACATGAGTACTGAAAACATTTACAACATTGTTATACCTGCCATAAATAGTATTCATTGCATGATGGAAAGTGATGAAGGACTGTAAGTTGTGCATCACATAGCTCAAATATTTGGAAAACATCTTCCTCCCACCACCAATGGTGCTCAAGCTTTGAACAATATGCAAAGCCAAGGAGGAAATCAAACTCCTCCCCCTTCAACTATAACCTCCATTCCCACCTATACAAATCGTCAAGTGACCACAACGATGCAACCAAATAGCAATATCCTTCCTACCTCAAAAAATTCCACTAGTTCTCCTTATACCTATGTGGCATCTAACCTTATATCTACTACTATAAGCTATCCATTCACTGGTGATCCAGGTGGATCTTCAGGACCTGAATTTGAAGTGTTCCAATTTCTCTTGGAAGTAATGCCATCGCGTAGAGCACTGAATTCTAAATCTGGCACAACTTGAACGGGAAAAAAAGGAGTCCGTTTGCTCAAGTTACGCGCAGTCAAAGTTGGGTCAACCCTTTGACCAGGGGGCCGTCAGGAGGCGAAAAGTTGATGGACACAGAATCAACCGAAAGCAGTGTCAGTTTAGAGGGCTCGTCGACACGATCACAACAAAGTTCGTTTCGTCGAATTTCGAGTCCGTATGTCTGAGATATTGCCGGTCAAAGTTTGGTCAAAGGTCAGTCAACTCTGCGTTCAGGGACGAGAAAAAGGTGGAAAAATTAATTGTCACCAAATTGGTCGAAGTTGGCGTCATCGTGAAAGTCTCATCGTCATGATTCCAACGACATTCGTTTCATCGAAAACAGAGCATGTACGCGAGAGTTATAGCGAGTCAAAGTTTGTGGTTGACCAAGGTACCATGAGGTACGGTTGCTACGTCAGCATGACGTCATCCTGCTGACTTGGCGGACAGGTCATCGTACGGATAATGATGTGGACCAATAGCGTCTTGACACGTGTCATTCTGTACTATGATGACGTCATCATTGCCACATAGGCAGTACGGGTGACGGGGACCAATGAGGTGTGGACACGTGTCCATTCGGTGACGTGGCACGATGACTGGACAGCTGAGTCAGTGACAGTGTGGAGCAATAGCGGTCTAACACGTGGCATGCAGACGATGAACGGGCAGCTGAGTCATCGATGGGATGGTGGACACATAGGATGCTGACTGGTTGCTTCTGGCGAATCATTGCATGACACGTGGCTTGTTGCGCATCTGACACGTGGCTCCGTCGATTGGCGTCGGTTGAGGAATAGTGCATTTGTTTAAAATGTGAATGGCCGAGAGTTTGAACTCCCGACCTCTGTGGAGAGAACCAAGCGCTCCTACCGTTGCGGCAAAGATTCCGGCCTCAAAAGGTATTTGGTGTGAGTTTGTTTTGTTATATTTCTGCTCCGAGTTTGTTGGAAAAATGGTCGTTGGGAGTTGAACCCCGCACCGGCCAGGTCCCAAAGCCTTATCTCCACCGCTGCGCCAACTACAATATCATGTATATACGTGGCGCGGTTTGATATAAGGGGTTGTATTCTAACTATAAACCTTAAAAGGTTATTTGTTAGGATTTAAAATTAAATCCAACCAAATCCTCAAACTAAAAAGCCCGAAAAATCAATTAGACAATGGGCCACGAATTATTAAGTGGTTATTGTTTTGATTTTTAGGAGATAAGGGAGATTTTGGAGATTTTATGGTTTTCACCATATTGGGAAAACTCCAAGTATAAAAGGAGGAAGGCTTGGAGCATTTTTGATCACTCAGGGAGTTGATCACTCATCCATCAGTTGATGAAGCATCTGATCATTCTTCTTTTCTTTTCCCTTTCTCTTAGTCTTTGTGAGGCTTTTTGTGAGAGAAATTCTTAGAGGGAATTAGGAGAATACTTTGGGATGTTTTGATGTTCTGTGTGTTGTAATAGTCTTGTATTAGTCAAAGTTATTTTCCTTACTCTTTGTCATCTTCCAAGGGGTGTGAGTGAGAGAATTTTTGGATAACTTTGTGGAAGTCTACAAGACATTGTAAGCAGTGATGTTCGTGGAGATTGTAACGCATTCCAGAACTTATCAATAGAGTGGTCACTCGTTTGAGCTCGACCCGGAGACGTAGTCCACTCGGACGAACTCCGTAATCAAATTGGTGTTTTCTTATCTCTCTCTTGATTCTATGTTTTTGAATCTTCTCTGATTAATGTTCCTGTTACTTCACTTTTGATGTCTTTACACCTTTATTCGTAATCACTCGCATCAACTGTCATAGATCCCTTCCGCTATACGGATCAAATTGGTATCAGAGCTTTGTTTGGCTAGTGTTGTAGGAATGATTGCTAATCAGCTTGCGAGTTTGCTGCTTTTGTTAAGCTGTGTGCAAGTTGACAGGTGGACATTTGGAGGTTGGAGCAAAGATGGCATCAGAGAAGGGTGAATCTTCCAGGCTGACATTGACCCCATCCATGGTGGATGATATTGTGGCAATGAAAGGCATGGTTGAAGAACTCTACAGAGACCATCGGAAGAAGGCTGACAGGATGCAAGAGTTAGAAGAAGCCAATCGGCGCTTGCAGAGTGAGAATGCAGAACTTCAACGGTTGTTGGAGGAATCCAACATGGAGAAAGAAAGACTGCAAATGTGGTTGCAGGACATCTTAGAGGAGTAGAACAGGAGAAGTCCTCTTGTATCTGGAAGTGCACACATTTGTGGTTTCTGTCCGCATTCCGAGGATAAATCATCCTCATACTCTCCGCTCACACCGCCTGATAGTACGGGAGCTTCTTCAGCGACAAAGCCAGTGGCTAAGTTTGCTTGTGGCCATGATTGGGCTAACTCTCCTGGAGTAGTAGAGTGTGCTTACTGCCAACAGATGGAGTACCTCCAGACACTCAATCTGCCTGACACTGACAGTAATTATCTCGAAGCCTCTTCTTCTATCAAACAGAAGAAGTCAACGGAGGACGAGCAAGACTCATTTGGACACTTCGAGAAGCACACAAGGGGCATAGGATCAAAGCTACTCGAACAAATGGGCTTCAAAGGGAAAGGCTTTGGCATTTCTGAGCAAGGCATTGCCAATCCGATCGAGGCGAAGAAGCGACCACGACACCAGGGATTGGGATTCAGTGGAGAAGGACAATCCTCCAAAGCTCGGAACTTCTGCAACCACTGTGGCATCAGTGGACACTGGGAGGCGAAATGTTGGAAGCTGCATCCAGAGCTTCGTCGTCAATCGAGGTCTACCAACCACCAGCAAGTTGAGGAGACGAAAGCGGAGCCGGCAGTAGCTACCACTTCTGAGGCAGTCCCAGCAGAAGTTCAACCACAGCCTGAGCAACCTGTGAAAGAGAGTTCCTTTGAATAGCTTCGTAGGAGTTGGGAACAACGCTCTTCAAACTAGTATCTCAATTTGTGTGTTTGTTAAATCTATTGTAGTGTGATGAATAATGTTGATAAGCTAGTTTGTTTTGTGAGCTTTGAATAAACTTGTTTGTAATAATTTTTATGAAGTTGTATTTCTCTAAAGATTAAGAATTTGTAAGGCTCTTGGAAGCCATGTTTTGTAATCTGGAAAGAGAATACTTGTAACTTCTTATTGCAAATATGTTGTTAAGTACTTGTACTTGCAGTTTCTTATTGTGCGAAGCTTCAGTTGAAGAGCACTTTTCAAACAGAGTTGTTGAGAATGGTCAACAGTGACCTTGTATGTTCTCAACTTGACGACTCGGTGATGGTCAGTTAGAGGATAAGTCTGAACTCAAATGGAGTTCTTGAAGGATTTATTGATGACCTTGTTGCTGGACCCGAGCTATGGTGGAGCCTTGAATCAGCTGTTCCGAAGTACAAAGGTGAAGGAATATGTCAAGCTGAGGCGAAAAATTCGTGCTCGAGTAATTGAAGGAGCAACTGAAGCATGCCCGAAGAAGGCGAGAGATGCAAAATGCGAACTACCTGTAAGAAGCACTGAGGGATAGGTTTATCATCCTCAGTTTTCTCTTCTTGCTTTTGGTATTTTATGTTCCATTTTTGAACGGCATCATGAGGAGTTGTGAATTCCTGCATTGCCGAAGTGTAAGACCCCGACAGGCAGATGTGGCAGTGTGTTCTGGTGATTCAGATCGTGGCGAATGGCAAGATGCTCAATGCGAGATGTTTTTCAAGGAACTATACACTTTTGGAGGACCAAAAGTTCCTCAGTGTGGAGGTTTGATCCAGGTGGATCTTCAGGACCTGAATTTGAAGTGTTCCAATTTCTCTTGGAACCAATGCCATCGCGTACAGCACTGAATTCTGAATCTGGCGCAACTTGAACGGGTGAAAAAGGAGTCCGTTTGCTCAAGTTACGCGCAGTCAAAGTTGGGTCAACCCTTTGACTAGGGGGCCGTCAGGAGGCAAAAAGTTGATGGACACAGAATTGACCGAAAGCAGTGTCAGTTCGGAGGGCTCGTCGACACGATCACAACAAAGTTCGTTTCGTCAAATTTCGAGTCCGTATGTCCGAGATATTGCCGGTCAAAGTTTGGTCAAAGGTCGGTCAACTCTGCGTTCAGGGATGAAAAAAAGGTGGAAAAATTAATTGTCACTAAATTGGTCGAAGTTGGCGTCATCGTGAAAGTCTCATCGTCACGATTCCAACGACGTTCGTTTCATCAAAAACGGAGCATGTACGCGAGAGTTATAGCCAGTCAAAGTTTGTGGTTGACCAAGGTACCATGAGGTACGGTTGCTATGTCAGCATGACATCATCCTACTGACTTGGCGGACAGGTCATCGTATGGATAATGATGTGGACCAATAGCGTCTTGACACGTGTCATTCTGTACTATGATGACGTCATCATTGCCACATAGGCAGTACGGGTGACGGGGACCAATGAGGTGTGGACACGTGTCCATCCGGTGACGTGGCACGATGACTGGACAGCTGAGTCAGCGACAGCGTGGAGCAATAGCGGTCTGACACATGGCATGCAGACGATGAACGGGCAGCTGAGTCATCGATGGGATGGTGGACACATAGGATGCTGACTGGTTGCTTCCGGCGAATCATTGCACGACACGTGGCTTGTTGCGCATTTGACACATGGCTCCGTCGATCGGCGTCGGTTGAGGAATAGTGCATTTGTTTAAAATGTGAATGGCCGAGAGTTTGAACTCCCGACCTCTGCGGAGAGAACCAAGCGCTCCTACCGTTGCGGCAAATATTCCGGCCTCAAACGGTATTTGGTGTGAGTTTGTTTTGTTATATTTCTGCTCCTGAGTTTGTTGGAAAAATGGCCGTTGGGAGTTGAACCCCGCACCGGCCGGGTCCCAAAGCCTTATCTCCACCACTGCGCCAACTACAATATCATGTATATACCTGGCGCGTGTTTGATATAAGGGGTTGTATTCTAACTATAAACCTTAAAAGGTTATTTGTTAGGATTTAAAATTAAATCCAACCAAATCCTCAAACTAAAAAAGCCCGAAAAATCAATTAGACAATGGGCCACGAATTATTAAGTTGTTATTGTTTTGATTTTTAGGAGATAAGGGAGATTTTGGAGATTTTATGGTTTTCACCATATTGGGAAAACTCCAAGTATAAAAGGAGGAAGGCTTGGAGCATTTTTGATCACTCAGGGAGTTGATCACTCATCCATCAGTTGATGAAGCATCTGATCATTCTTCTTTTCTTTTCCCTTTCTCTTAGTCTTTGTGAGGCTTTTTGTGAGAGAAATTCTTAGAGGGAATTAGGAGAATACTTTGGGATGTTTTGATGTTCTCTGTGTTGTAATAGTCTTGTATTAGTCAAAGTTATTTTCCTTACTCTTTGTCATCTTCCAAGGGGTGTGAGTGAGAGAATTTTTGGATAACTTTGTGGAAGTCTACAAGACATTGTAAGCAGTGATGTTCGTGGAGATTGTAACGCATTCCAGAACTTATCAATAGAGTGGTCACTCGTTTGAGCTCGACCCGGAGACGTAGTCCACTCGGACGAACTCCGTAATCAAATTGGTGTTTTCTTATCTCTCTCTTGATTCTATGTTTTTGAATCTTCTCTGATTAATGTTCCTGTTACTTCACTTTTGATGTCTTTACACCTTTATTCATAATCACTCGCATCAACTGTCATAGATCCCTTCCGCTATACGGATCAACTAGTCCTTCCAACACATACACATCACCACCATCTTCACCTCCATCTCAAACCACAAGAAATGAACCTATCATTAACCACCTCTTGCAAATCCTTTCATCCATTCAATGTCAAGTTTCCACTATAAATAAAAATAAAAATGGTCCAAATTCATACTATGTCAAATGAAAGCCACTATCTTTGGATATATTAAGAACTCCAGTGCCACAAGTCATAGAGATCCCTATATTTGAGAAATATGGAGGAAAGGGAGATCCTGCTAATCATGTTAATGCCTTTACTACTTTGTGTAGTGACTTTATCCTCGAGGAAAAACTTTTGGCTAAGGTATTTCCCCAAACCTTGAAATATGTTTCCTTGGACTAGTTTTCTACATTACCAAATAAATCAATTCATTCATTTAATGAACTTGTTGAAACCTTTATAAATCACTTCCAAGTGCATATGGTTCCTGAAATGACATTAGCTGATTTGATGAGATGGAAGAAAAATGAGGGTAAAAAAGTCACTGACTTTATTTCAAGTTACTATTCACTTTATTCCCAAATTAGCATGAAGATTCTCGATTCTTACCTTCAAAATATATTGATAGAAAATTTACAAAGTAAGATAGGAGACAATCTTACCGTGATGAAATTCCATTCCTTCATGCACTTTTGCAATGCACTTCAAGATTATAAAAATTCTGGAGGTAGTTGTGAAGTGAAAAACACCTCTACCCATCTTGAAAATTCTAAATCTTCAAACTAAAACACCTACTAGCCTTTTAGAAGTCAAAAATTTTTTTTCCTTCAACTAAATTCCACCTTCCAACCTACCTAACAATTTGATACCCAAGTAGCTACTATAAAGAAGAGTAATCCTTATATCTTTGGGAATTCAGAAAGACAATTCACACCCTTTCTCGAAATACTTCAAAATGTCATGACTTAGCTATTAAACAAAAAACATGCTTATTTACCTCCCATTCAACCTTTTGACCCTAACAAACCATTACCTCTAAGCTTTAGACACAATTCCTATTGTGCTTATCACCAACAAGAAGGACATGATATAGAACATTGCAAGTGTCTTAAACATCTTGTGCAAGACCTCATTGATTCTAACCATATCCAAATTGGAGGTATGAATGACAAAGGTAATAAATATGTAGCTCCTCCCAAAAAAACTTACTAATCTTTACCAATCCCATGCCTAACCATAATATTGCATTTGTTATGTCTAGTTAAACTAAGATTGATGTGATGAATGTTGGCACGGATGATGATAACATGAGCAATAATAGAAAAAATCCTATGGATAGTAATGACCAAAGTCCTATTAGTACAATGATAGGAGTAATTGACATCAAGCCTCACAAAGAACAAACCATAATGCCCATTGAAATTACTTTTTCTTTAGAGGAAACAATAAAAAATGACTTGATGGTCCTCTTTACATAGTTGGTAGAATCAATAATAGGACCACTCCTATGATTTTATTTGATCATGTCTATGGAGAGTATGTGATCATAGAGGAACTCTTATATGTGCATGAACTTACTCAAGATAGATATGATAAACCAAAAGCATGGATTAAAATGCATGATGGTATTGCTTGTGCTACAATGAGCTCAATCACACTCCCTTTACAAGTAAGGAAAAATAAATTAAATGTATCATTCTCTATCATCTCTAATTTAGACCAATTTCATGTGAATTTAGGCTATAAATGGCTCTACTCCATGAATGCGGTCCCATCTATTGTCCATATGTACTTAAAGTTTCCAATCAACAATGAAATATTCACTATGAACCATAGTGGCTTTAGACCTCCATCTTCCCATGGAAAGTTTTTCTTAGACTATTTTTGGCCTGAGCCCATGGAGCCTATAAGACCCTGTGAGGACTTCCTTTTCCTATCCTAGAAAAATTTTAATGCAAAATGGATAGTTATGCTATCCCTTGAAAATTTGCCTCCTCTGCTCCTTGAAGAAAACAATATTGAACTTAAAGCCCTTCCATCTAACCAAGACCCATACATCAAAAATCTCTTGCCTATTTCCTACAAAAATCCAAGAGAAAACCAAACAAATCATAATTTGTCTCTTAAGAAAATTTAATAAGCCAAAGAGAAAGTGGTTGAACAACCTTTCATGGTTTCTTCCATTCTTCCCTCACAAGAAGAAAAAGAACTTGTGGTTGATAAACCTGCTCCTACACAAACACAACTTTGAAAACCATAATAAAATAAACTGAAATGCTAGAGAATGTAGGCATAAATGTCATGCTATTTCTCAAAAGATAAACTAAGTGAACCACATAGAAAACCAAAATCCAAACTTGACATAAGCCATAAATTATGAGGCTCCTCCCTTACCCGAACCAAAAAATATTACATCTCCAACACAACAAGGAATAACACCTTCTATGGATGTTATCATTCATCCTCTTGTTGTGGTTAACTTGGATGATGATGAGGAAACTGCTAAAATTGATGAGCAAGTGAATAATGAGTTGAATTTGCTAATTTCCTCTTCTATGAGATTAGACAATAACAATCGTGATGATGTTCCTAAACTAGGTGATGCACCACATGTTGAACCTGGTGATTCTCCTAGTACAGTACTTGATGTTGTCCCTCTCACTAGCGATCTACATTCTACATATACTGAACAAGACTGGGTTGTGGATGACTTGCTGGATGGTTGACTCGCATGTGCTTTACTAGTCTTTTTTATTTCCTTTTTTGTTTTATTTGTATTTGATTGCATGTGTGTAATTTGATCCTTCGTATTGTTTGATGTTTCCTCTCTATGTGCATTCCTCTATTTGTACCTTCATTCTTCCTTATATGTTGTAAGATTTTTTCCTTTTCATTGGTCTTTACTTTTTATTTTCTTTTATCTTTTCTTTTCCATTCATTTTTGTCTTTTGTTTTCCTTTTGGGGATGACGCAATGTGTCAAGACACCCTATGTCTCTTCCATGTTAACCAAAAAGGTTTTTCATTTTGTTTTCACTCTCTTTATGTCATTCTTCCAATTCTATGTGTATCTAGGGAATGATGACAGTTCTGAGCTCTCTAATATCATTGCAACAAAGATAGATACCGACCCCAAATCCATAGATCCCTTATGTATTTCTGGGTGGAAACCCTCTTTTCCTTTTTCATTTTTGTCTACTTTAAAGTAATTTCTCACAACATAGTTTTTAGCAATTTCTTTAAAGTGGGGGCATATAGTGGCATTATTTTGGAATTTTTTTCATGTTCCTTGATGTGATTTTCTTACTTCATGCAATGCATTTTTTCTCTTTTTGGTGACATTGGGATTAATGTCCTTCAAGAGCTTGATATATCTTAGCATATTACATTCCTCTTAGTGGTGATGCGACACACTACATTCCCTAAGTTGTGAATCTTTTATTCTTTGATTGGTCCTCACTTGGAGACATTAGGAACAATGTCCTATTAGATTAAGACCTCACATTAACTAAGAAAAATCCCTTTGAACATCCCTCTTTCTTGTTGTGTTTCATTTTTGTACCTTATTAAAGTCTTGGAGGTATGGCTTTGATATGGTTCCCTAGGGCTCACCTAGTGAACAACTAGCTTCACTAGCCCTTGTGAGTGTGCATTTTCTTTTTTTCCTTATCATAGTCATGGGGGTATAACTTTGATATGGACCTCTTAGGGCTCACCTAGTGGACAACTAGCTTCACTAGCCCTTGTAAGAATGTTTTTTTTTTTTGCATAGTGGACATTGTGTTCCACTTGTAAACCTATTTTGCATAAACAACCTAGACCTGGTCCAAAGAGGGTTGGACGCCTAGTTGAAGCTCAATCCATTGCATTTTTTTCTTTTCCTTTTTCCTTTTTTCTATCTTTGATGGTGTATGTTTGTGATCTGGTTGTGGCTTCATATATCATCCAAAAGCATGTTCCTTTGTGCCTATGTTGGTTTGACATATGATCTTGATTATGGGGGATTTTCCACCCTCTTGGTTATTGTCATCCTATCTTACTAACATTTTTACATTTGAACCCCTCTTGATTGTGTGGTTGGCTACTTTAGCATGAGTTTGAATCACATTCATCCTCTCACTAAAGTGGGGGCTAAATGTAGTGTAGGAAAATACATACCCTTGCATCTTCATACTTGTTTGTGTCCTCTTATCATTATTTATCCTTATTTAAGTCTTAATTGTTTCTATTTTGCATCCACAAGCCTAATAAACTACATCTTTTTATGGCTAATCCTGACAAACATGAAAGGGGGAATGATAATTTAATGATTATGACTATGTGTCCTTGATTTTTAGGTCGAGACTGGGACACCACCTAGGGCATCTTTGTCCCCCAAAGGTCTCAGGACATTTATGTCAAATGTTCCTTAAATGGTCCCCTTTTTGGAGTCTGTGCCCCAAGTTTCATGCCTCAGGACTAAGGCGCCAACTAGGGCATCGTAGTCCCCCTTAGGTTTTTTTTTTGGGATTTAATTTTTCAAATCTTGGTGGAATTTAGCCTCCTTTCATTAATGAAATCATATGTCCACTTGTTGTGGTGTAATTTCAAGATATTAAGAATACATAGGTATAAATACAATGTTCTTTCACTCATTTTTCATATCCATGAAAACAAGACTTTTGTGAGAGAATTCCTAATAGCATAATTGAGTTCACAAGAGAATTCAATGGTGGTTCATCAAGCATTTGGATCCATCATCAAGATTCAAGCATCATATCAAAGATATTCTTGTATCATGTGTGTTTTTGAGATAACATTTGTGATGTAGGGTTTTGATTCAAGCAAGCAATTCAAGTCATTATCTATCAAGCATTCCTTTGATTCAAGATCTACATTCAAGTTAGCCATCTCACACAAGTTTGTAGATTTCACAACAAGAGTTTGGTGAGTTGCAACATCTAGCACTTTATTCATTCATTATTTCCCTTCATCATTTCTATTTCATTTCAAGGTTTAATTACCAACCAAAGGTTTGACCAAGGAAAACCCCCATTTACTAACAATCAACAAGTTTTTCTCATCTTGTGTGCTTGTGATTGTAGATTTAGGTTGAAGACTTGAAGACCATTTTAAGTAAAAAATTGAAAAGTTGCAAAGTTGAATTGAAAAGTTGGCATCTTCATTGAAACTCACCTACATACAAGATTTGGAAGTTGAGGACCTGAGATCTGAAAAGAAGGAAGTGGAGACATTGAGCCTTAGGATCACATTTAGAGATTTCAAAAATTCAGAATGAGACTAAGTCACCACCTAGGGAATTTTAGTCCTCCCAAGGGAATTTTTAAGAAATTATTTTAGATTCAGTTTTGGCATCCGAAGATTTCAGATTTTCCCCAAAAAACAATAGTGAGACTAAGACAACAATAAGGGCATTTTTTCATTTCCAGAATCCTCATTACATTTCAAAACTTCCCAGATACATACACCATAACTTTATGTTGCTTAATTTCATCATTTGCATCCATCATTTAGCTTGCATTACTAGGTTTTGTGAGTTGAATATTAAGTTGTCTTTTCCAAGCTTTTGCTTGGTGGTGAACCCCTCAAAGCTTAAAGAAACCCCTCCTAGGTCTTCCTTGTTGAGAATTAACAAATGTTTGAGTTTGATAGTCAATCCAATTTGGGTTCCTAGGACATTATTGAGTGGCCAAAGGAGAATAGTGGGCTTTCCCCTTACTATTTTCTTTTTGGTTGAATATGCATACATATAGATGTATATATATACATATATGTATATATATATACTGAAAGGAAGAATTTTATTTTGGGAATTCTATGCTTAGGAGGTAGAACGACAAAACTCAACACTCTCATTCAAGGACAAAATCTAGAGATGTCAATGCAAGGGAGAAAGAGATATTACAATAGGGATGTCTTAGGGGCTGATTGTAAACTAATGAGGGGTTCACCACAAAGTTAGGACTTGGAAAGAAAAATGCAATGCAAATCAAAAAGCTTAAACCTAGGCCAATGCAATCTTTAATTAGATGACTTAAAAATGCATATAAAATAGAGTAACAAGCTACAAGATGAAATGTGCACACCTGGGAATTTGAAGATGACTAGAATGAGCTCTAAAACACAAAAAAACTTGAATTTTTGGCCTACTAGGACTCGTATGCTAGTTTGGGCATATCATTCCCAGATCTGGGTTTTTGTGCAAGAATAGGTTTCTAAAAAAAGGTTATTTGAATCTACCAAAATATAGAAAAATGCCTGTAGTGGGATTCATACGCCAATTCTAGCGTATCAGTTCCATTCTACTTTTTTGAGAATTCAAAGTTCAGATCTATACTCCAATCTTTGTTCTTTCCTTTCAAATTGGTTTCCATGTCTGAATGTGCAAAAAAAACCTTCAAAAAAAATATAGACTTGATTTTCTTATGTCGGGTTTGCCTCAGTCAAACCCCTAATTTGATAATTAAACCTTGATGGAAATAATGAAATATGATTGTAATTAGGAATGTAAATCCTAACCTTAAGTGTGTCTGAGATTAGGAAATCTGAAATGCAATGCAACCCTATTCTAATGTGCAAAAATGAGGTGCATGAATGAAATATGAAGATGAATGACTCACTTTGAGAGATCTCTGATTAGCCAAATGAGCCTTAATAATGCTTGTACCTTCCTTAGGCTAAAAGTAGAGTGACAATGGAAGATGGAAGCACTTTGGAAACAAGTCATTAGGCTTGTCTTGATGGCTAGTTGCATCTCCCCAACCTAGAATCCATCATGATTCACCATAGACAACCATGATCAACCCTTGACAATGCTAGATCTTGGATGAAGGTGAGCTTGAACACCTGCAAAAACACATTAATTATGCTCCAAGACTTCAACCTTGTTTGCTTTTGAAACTTGAATGCTCTTGTTAAAGAATGCTTGAAATTATTCTTGACAATGCTTGTTTAGATGAAATAATGACTTAGAATCTTGCTTTTATGGGAACTATCACTTAATTTACCATTATTTAGTTCTCAAAAGCTAACATCAACCAAAAAATTTAATTAAAAAGTTAATTTTCTCACTCAAAACCTAAAAACTCCCCAAATGGGACTCATATGCCAGCCCTAGCATATAGGTCCCGTCTAGGAGACCTCATATGCCTATGATGGCGTATGACTCCCATCCTAGATTTTTGGGGTTGGTTGTTAATTTTTTTTATGTTTTTGATGACTTTGTCAAGTTTTTAGCTAAACTAAGCCCCTAGATCCAAAATAAAGGGTCTTAGGGGCCTATTAATGATGACTTAAAGGGGTATTTAATGCAAGGGTGCTAAAATGGATCCAAATTCAATGTGAAATTACACTAATTTCAAGAGCATACAATTTTCTACACTACATATACATATATGTATGTATATATATGTATATGTGTGTGTGTGTATATGTAGTTTTTCTAATTAACACTATATATAGAATGCAATTGTTAAACTTGATCTGCTCTAAGTCATTTCAATTCAAATAATAAATCAAATAGACTGCCAACATGCATATATTCAATAAAAACAAACTATTCATGCACATTAAAGACAATTCTATTACAAATTGTTCATGTATACCAAGAATTGCATTGCAAACTATGAACATGCATATTAAAGAAAATAAAATTGTTCATGCATCACTGTGACTTCAATGGTATTCAATTATTTTTTAATTGCTCCAAACATCTTTTTTAATGTTTGCAGGTGCAATATAAAGGTAATATGATGTCCAATCCACAAAATAAGACTATAAATATAAAGTCACGTACATAGAAAGAGACAGTAACATTCTCCCATATGCACGAACCTATATTAGAAGAAAACAACAATCTTGAACCTATTGAGGTAGTCCAAGAGATTGTTGTACATATAATTAGGTTGGAAAGATAATCAAAGGAAAGGGAATGGTCATCATAGGACATGGATAGGGCCCTAGAGGATGTTGAAACAAATGGGATGTCGACGAGAGCTATTGCAAAGAAATGGAAAATCCCAGCTACTATGCTTAGCATTTGGTTAGGCGGCCTGACAACTACTTCAAAGAAGGGTCCACCAATAGTCCTAACAACAAAGGAGAAGGGTTTGATTGTAAATTGGTGCAGAAATATGGCAGATGTTCACCACAGGCTTGAGATTCAAGCAAGAGGTTGCTCAAATATGCCAGAATAGAAAAAACCTTTCATGGATGGGCTGCTTGGAAAATCATTGTGGATTGGATTCAAAAGGCACCATCTAGAATTGACCTTCTGCACAACTGAGGGTCTTGGAAAAGATAGGGAGATAAACCTAAGACCTACACTAGTAGCTAAGTTTTATAGAATGTTGATAATAGCATATTTAAGTAATCCATACGGTCCTAAAAAAATATGGAATTGTGATCCCAAACAAGAGTTCAAGTTGGTAGAAATGGAAAAATGAGGGCATTGGCATGATGAGGCAACAGTGTCTCATATATAATTCTAAAAAGAAAAGAATGGATAACAATTGTCTGTTGTGTTAATGTAGTTGGCCAAAGCATACCTAGTTTCTATCTGTTCAAGGTAAATATAGAGATAGAGAATTCCATTATGAACTGTGAACCACTAGAATGTATATGTTGGCAACACAAGGGAAGACAGCTGAGAGGGGGGGTGAATCAGTTTTCATAGAAATTAAATTCATTAATAAACATGAAAGCATAAACCATCACCACATCAGAAACACACATAACACCAAGATTTTTTACATGGAAACCTTGTTAGGGGAAAAACCATGGTGGAGGTTAGTCCACAAGATTATACTCTCTTAAAAGTATTATAAAGGAATTATAAATGGGGAATGCACATGCATTCAAGCACACTACCTAGAACTCACTACTCAAATACAAAAAGGCTTATTTCCCAAAGGAAGACTACATATAGATTATTTTGAACTAAAAAAATAACATCTGCTAATGCCTAATTACAGTTCCAGTTAAGCACAGTCTACTCTTCTTCACACTTTACTTCTTCCTTCGAAAGATTAGAAAATTATTCACACATAGCCCTCACACACTTTTAACCCCACTCGCATACCACTACATCACATCCCTTCAAATGGTATAAATAATTTCTCATATATATCTGTAACTAAGGACATCATCTACATGTCGGCTTCAACAAAATATAAAATGAGTACAAATTGTCTACCCAAAACATAAATAATTTTCAATGCGCACCAACCCATGTTAGCCACAACATAGTGAAGACCCAAAACAACATTCTTGAACACATACCACCTTTGAAAATTATTCCTTGAAGATCCACAACACACTACAATCACCCTGTCGGCCATGATCATGAAAAACATGAACTCAAAGAAGAAAATAACCAATCGTGAGCACAACGATCAATGCAGACGTACAAAAAAGATAGAGCATGATCTAGAAACATCCTCAAGCATCATGAATCACTACAGAAGCATCCACAACAACTAAAATTACTAGAATCAATTTATCTTCTTTTAGGAACACCAACTAAGGCAACAAAACAACTGCTAGAACACAAATACTCATAACTCGATCAAATCTTCATCTAGATCTCTGAAAGTTTACATGGATAAACCAGATATAATCAACAACAAACCTTTTAATCCACAACCTCTAAACATCAATATAGTGAGCTAGCCAACAACATGATGGCTATATTGAACTTCACTGCATCACAGAAAACCTGCAACTTGTTTTAGGGTATGTGCAGGATCATCATAGAAAAAATAGGCCCTTAAGTGGCAAAAAATTAAAAAAAATCAGAGTTAGGAAACTTGACGGAAAAATTTGAATAAGTTATGTATATTATTTCAAAAATATGTAAGAAAAGAATATGTAGAAAATTGAATGTAGTTTCTAAACTACTAGGTTCTTTTTTTTTTTTAATTTATTTGGTGAAAATTTGAAATTTCAATGGAGTAGTACTTAAATTTTAGGGAAAAAATAAGAAATGGGTGTTTGTCTGACCACCCTAACCACAATAAATTGATAAGATTATTTTATAAGATTTTACATATAAGTAGAGGACTTCTGTCCTGATGTGATGCATATTTTTTTGTAATTTTTTTCCAAGTAAATAATTAATTATGATTTTTTTATTACAATTTTTAAAAAATATAAAAACTCATATGTCTGACCACCTTAACTTGGTCAAAACTTCATGAAATTCAATTTTTTTATTTTAATCGTATAGTATGTGAAGCATAGAATGTGACACATGTTTCAGATTCAAAAAATATGATACCGTTTGAATGCTATAGATGTTTTCCAATCAGCCTATTAATTAGGATTTTACTCATAATTCAAATAGAAAATGAATAATAATAATTTATTAAATTCAAAGTAAAGCATAATTTATATTGGTGGAAATCTAAGAATCTTCTTTGAAAACCCTTTTCATTTCATCAATTTTGGGTAAAAAAAGTCGTC
Source organism: Sequoia sempervirens (assembly GCA_007258455.2). Lineage (NCBI taxonomy): Eukaryota > Viridiplantae > Streptophyta > Pinopsida > Cupressales > Cupressaceae > Sequoia > Sequoia sempervirens. The sequence continues at coordinate 7,610 of VDFB02111341.1, read as the reverse complement.
AGCCATATACCCTACAAATACCCATCATATCGCCACTTTTTGGCCCATCATGATCCTACACATACCCTTTATTACAATTTTCTTAATATCCTCGACATATATAGATTTAATACCTTAAGTCCAATAGTGTTTGCATCAATGACAACCACATATTAGCAATATCCAACAATCTCCCCCTTTGGCATTGATGGCAACACATGATGTGAAAAACACCATCAATGCAGTGTTTTCTTAACACTTTCTCCCCCTTAGATTTTGACTCTTTTCTCCTTAACTCTTTCACATTTTTTCACAACTCTTCTCCCCCTTTGACATCAATGAAAAGGATACACATTATATTCCTCCACACAAGCTCTAAACCACATTTCTGAACATCTGACTACTCCTTCTGAGTAGCATCCACCACAACATCAATCTAGACCATAAGATATGACTATGAAATGCACATATACTCAATTCTTATTAGGATCATAATTATTATTAGAAGGGGTAATCACCCTTATCTTTGTTCTGAGATACTCAAAATTATCCTTAGGCAAGGGCTTGGTAAAGATATCTGCAATTTGTTCCTTAGTGGGCACATACTCCAATCTGACTTCCTTTTCACTTACCTTCTCTCTCAAAAAGTGAAACTTGATAGATATATGCTTGGTTTTTGAATGGAACACTAAATTCTTAGAAATTTTAATTGCACTTGAATTATCACATAATATAGCAATATAGCGATAGGTTCATCATATATAACTCTAATATCTTTCAACATTGTTTCATCCACAAAACTTAAGTACAATTGTTAGCAACAAAAATGTATTATTCCTCTACAATAGATAAAGAAATGGCATTTTTCTTCTTACTTAACCATGAAATTAGCTTATTTCCCAAGTGAAATGCACCACCACTAGTACTCTTTTTGTCATTCACATCTCTTTCCCAATCAACATCAGTAAAAGCACTCAAAGTAAGGTCATCATCTTGAGGATACCACAGGCCAAAATCAACTATCCCTTTCAAGTACCTAAAAATCCTCTTTACAGTTGTCACATGACATTCCTTAGGATCAACTTGAAATCTTGCAACAATGCATACGATGTTCATGATATCAGGTCTATTTTGTGTCAAATAAAGAAATCCACCAATCATGGATCTATATCTAGTCTGATTTGTCTTAGGAGAATCATCATCTTGTGTCAACTTACATCCGGTCACAATGGGTGTACCATCCGGCTTTGAATCTTCCATACCAAACTTCTTTAGCAATTCTTTCACATACTTGGACTGAGATATAAATATCCCTTTATCTAGTTGAGTAATTTGCAATCCAAAAAATAATTTCATTTTTCCAATCATATACATCTCAAACTCATTCTACATCTCATCAGCAAACTTCATGCACATACTATCATCTCCTCCAAAAATGATATCATCAACAAAGACTTCAATAATTAAATCTTTATCATGATCAATCTTGAAATACAAATTACCATTAGCAATACCCTTATTAAATCCAAGCTTCAACAAATACTTGTTCAATTTGGCATACCATCCTCTTGGGGCTTGCTTAAGTCCATACAAAGCTTTCTCCAATGAGGAAACCATATCTTGTTGGTCAGTCAATTAAAATCCATCAGGTTACTCAACATACACTTCTTCCAGTTCACCATTTAGAAATGTTGACTTGATATCCATCTAATAAATCTTGAATTTTTTGTAAGCAACATAAACAAGAAATAATCTCATAGATTCAATCCTAGCAACAAGAGAAAAAGTTTCTTCAAATTCAATTCCTTCCATTTGAGAATATCCTTTACACACCAGTCTTGCTTTGTTTCTAACAACTTCACCTTGCTCATTCATTTTTTTTCGAAAGACCCATTTTGTTGCAATTACAGTTTTGTCCTTAGGTCTAGGAAAAAGAATTCATGTATCATTCTTCTCAATTTTCAATATTTATTCTTTCATTGCTTCCACCCAATTTTCATCTTTGCATGCTTCATTGACACTATTAGGCTTAGTATTTGAGATCAAACACTTTTCTTCTACAATTCTTCTCCTAGTTTGAACACCTTTGTTCTTATCACCAATAATATGATCTTCTAAATGATTTAGTATTACATACCTTGGAGTCTTAGGATGTTCTTGAACTTTAGGCTCTTGTGATATCACTTTTGCACTTTCACTAGTTCCTTCCTCTTGATTTTCCTGATTCACTGGAATGATCTGAACTTGATTTGAAGTTTGAACTTTCTTTCCTTTATTTGAACTATCATTCTAATCTTCTAAATCATATCCATAGGTTCTAGATGGTCTAACTGTGTCTTCATCAACCTTGCAATTAGCACTCTCAATCACTTTCCTCAATCTCTTATTGTAGAACCGGTAGGCTTTACTTTTAGTAGAATGACCAAGAAAGATTCCTTCATTACTTCTAGCATCAAACTTTACTATATCTTCATCTTTTTCATATAGCATTTACTTCCAAATATTTTCAAGTATCTAAGAGTAGGCTTATGACCATACCATAGCTCATAAGGAGTCTTACCAATATCACCTTTGATATGTACCCAGTTGAGAGTGTAAGCGACAGTACTCACAACTTCTCTCCAGTAGATATGCAAAACATTTCCTTCTAGCATCATAGTCCTACCAAAATCTTGAATTGTTTTGTTCTTCCTTTCCACAACTCCATTTTGCTGAGGGGTCCAAGGTGCAAATAATTTTCTCTTTATCCTATGCTCTTCACAAAAATAATTAAACTCACTAGAAGTGAATTCACCACCTCTATCTGATCTCAGACATTTAATCTTCAGACATGTCTCTGTCTCAACCATAGCCTCAAAAATATTGAATTTCTCCAGAGCTTCATATTTTTCCCTTAAGAAAGTAACCCACATCATTCTAGAATAATTATCAATAAGTAACATGAAATACATGTAACCTTGTAAATTTCTGACTCTAGAAGGACCGCACAAGTCAGTATGCACAAGCTCCAACACTTCATTTGAACAATGTTATTTTCTCAAGAATGAAACTCTAGTTTTCTTCCCAAACTGACATTCTTTGCATATAGTATTAGTAGGTTTTATCAACTTAGGAAGATCTCTCACAACCTGAGTAGAACTTATCTTGATCTAATATTATCAAATTTTACATGGCACATTCTCCTATGCCACAACTAGCTTTCATCAACTTGAGCAATCAGACAACTTTTACTAGCAACATTCAGGTGAAATATATTACCTTTTGTTTTTGTACTAGATGCAATAACATTTCAAGAACTCCCCAATATTCTACACTTTCCATTCTTGAATTGAAGATTGTATCATTTTTCAACCATCATCAAGATAAATGGATCCTTTGCCACAAATTGCACTAGCTTTGTCATCACCAAATATTACAACACCACCATCATACTTTTCCAAGCTCACAAATTTACTTTTATCACCTGTCATGTGATGAGAGAATCCACTGCCAATCACCCATTCTTTTTTTTCTTCAACTTAGGCAACTAGGGATTTCTCCACATTTGTGCAACTAGAAAATTCAATAGGTACATGATCATTTTTCTTCATAGCAATAAATACCCATTTTTCCTCACTTACATTCCCTTTATCAGATTCATCATCTATCACACCTTCATCAGCAGCAAAATAACACTTTCTTTGGAATCTAGGCTTGTTAGATCTTGGCTTAGAAACTCTTTTTGGACACCTTGAGGAAATGACCTATCTTATTGCAAGAAAAACATTTAAAAGGAATTTTCCATTTATACTTACCTTCTCCTCCAACTTCCCTCTTAACAATAAGTGCTTGAAGCTCATCTAGTTTTCTCTCCTCTTCTTCAACCTCTCTCATTTCCTCCTCATACTTGAACAACTTTATAGAAGAACTTTCACCTAGATCATATCTATGCTTATCTTTTCCGAAGATAGTAGCTTTGAATGCAGATTCTATCTTAGGAAGAAAATCACCAAACTCACTTAACTCAAAAGCAGTAAGCTTACCAATCAGCATGTCTCTGGTTACATTTGTCATAGCTAGGATCTCCTCAGTAGTAGTAGCTTTGGATTTGTATGTAGCAAGAAATGATATGAGCACTTTAGCAACAATCTCTGATTCTTCCAATGTTCCACTAGCATATCTGATACTACACACAAGCTCATTCACTCTCTGCATAAAAGAAGTGATTTTCTCATCTTCACCCATTCTCAACATTTCATATTTCCCTTTCAAGCTTTACAACTTAGCAATCTTCACATGGGCATCTCCTTGATACAAAGTTTCAAATTTTTTCTAGATCTCATAAGAAGTCTTCAGCTTCATTACATTTCTCATTTTATAATTAGTCAGAGAACTCGACAATGCTTCCTTAGCCCTGATATTTTACTCGACTTCCTTAATCTCATATGTAGTAGAAGGACCATTCTATGGAATGATATACATGTTGGAATATGGCTTCTAGTGTTGTCATTTATGGAAACCTAAGTCATTGTTTGAGTCTGCAAATCAGGATTTGTTCATACTAGTAGGCAGAGTAAAGAACAAAGTATTAGCGAAAGAGAGAATGAAGAATAGGGTATCTAGTTAGTATGTCGATCTGTATGCTTCACCGGATTATCATTTTGAGTCATGGATCTTGGGAAAATTTGTTAAGTATCTATGTTATCTTATTGATAAGTTTTATGTTGTCGCATCAAACAATATATTAGTTGGGGCATCTGATAGGATGATTTTTCTGCTTATTTGTTCATGAAGGCCAACTTGATGTATGTAGTGTGACACATATGTATAAGGAGTAATTATTTAAATGTTTCTATGTTTGAGCATTTTTTTTTAGGGCCACAACATAGCATTATTCAACTTTGATGGGTACACATTGAATATTAAATGTGGATTGAGTAAACTATTGGAAAATATTTTTATTTTATTAAAGCCGACATGGATTGATTGAAATCTTTGTAGTGGATATATATATATGAGATTGGTTAATTCATTTTAGAAGAGCGAGTAGAGAAGAATGTGGGTGGAGTTCAAGATGTGTTGATGTGTGTGTGAATATTAGAAGATCAGTCAAGAAAATTTTATTTGTGCAAAAGAGGATTGTTGTGAAGCGAATTAAAGCAGAGTAGAGTGAAGTGCAAAAATCAGATAGAAGGTCCAAAATCTGATCTATGAGCTTAACTAGAACTGTAAGAAGGAATTTGTAGATGCTATCTTCTCGGTTCAATCTTTTGATTGTGATTCAAATATTTTGTAAGGAAACGAGCCTTCCTATTTTGTTAAACACTATATGTTGAGTACTCAAATTATGGATTGACCTCCACTATGGTTTTTACCCTAATAGGGTTTCCACATAAAAATCCTTTTGTTATGGTGTTGTAGCTTATTATTTCATGTTCATGCATCTTTCTTTTGATTGAATGGTTTAAGCAGTTGAAAGGATAGATTAATAAAAGTTAAAATTGCTCAACACTGATTCACCCCCCCTCTTAGTGTTGCTTGAGTCCAACAATTGGTATCAGAGCTAAGTTCCTTGAATAATTTTAGCAGCTTGAGGTAGCTCTTGGAATGTAATGGAATTTGGTAGTCTTCAACAGTAGCTTATGGTGGCTCTCGATGGTCTTGATCAGTCTAAGGTAGAAGTTTGGGAATTGAAAGGAAATATTAAGGATGCTAAGAAATTCATTCAAAAGTTCAAGGATCAGGTTATTAAATCTAGGGAAAGGAGAAAGGAACTTTGTGATCAGATAAATAAAAAAGAAATCAAAATTATTGAATAGAGCAAAAGGATGGATGATGATCATTTGAATCAAACCTTGAAGGAAATAACTTAAGAATGTGAAAAGCTTTCTAGAGACAATGCTACCTTGAAGCATGAGATGGAGTCTATGGCAATGAAGATGACTAAGGAGATTGGAGAAAGAAAGAAGAATGAAAAAAAACTTGGTCAAACCCTAAAAGAGTGAAATGATGAATACAATAGAGTTAATAGAGAATTCATTCAGTTGGAGATGGAACTACAACAATCTAGACACAATGAAGAAGAGATTGGAAAATAGATTGTTATTCTTAGAGATGAACTAACTACTACAAATGAATACAAGGAGAAGTTCAAGATTAGCTTAGTTAAGCTTGATGAGTTGACTCAAGGACAAAATAATGCAAATGATAAGCAAGGCCTTGGATATGAGAAAGGAGAAAGTTTTGGATTTGGACAAAGGAATCTCAAGAAAATAAATTAGATGGAAAAATAAAATAAATTAGATGGACAAGGCAAAAAGAAGTCTTATAAGACAACCTAATGCACAAAAGTTTACTGGATATTGTTTTGCATGCAATAAATCTGGTCATATAGCTGCTTAGTATAGAAGTAAAATGAAATTAAGAAATTCATCATTTTCCAATCAGTGTTTCAATTGCAAAAAGTTTGGACATAAGTCAATTGAGTGCAAAAACTTTTCAAACAACTCTGTCAATATAAGGAATGTAGAATGCTATACCTGTGGAAGATTTGGGCATATTGCTAATCAATGCAAATCAAGAAAAAAAATGGAATGATTGGTATGAAAAAGGAAATGTAGTGTGTTACAATTGCAATAGATTTGGTCACATTGGAAGATCCTGCAAGAATAAAAACATGGATAGAAGATGCTCAATATAGAAAGGAAAAATTTCACAGAAAGATGATAAAGGAAAAGGGAAAGTGATTATGGAAGAAATAAGAGATCAGATGAAGAGAACATGGGTAAGGAAGAGTGAGTCGGATGAAGGCAATAAACTCGCACTAGAATTTTCTTTTGGTAATTCCTCCAGAAATTGATCTTAGGCCATTGGCCTAGGGGGAGTTTTTCAATAAAATCCTTTGTCCCCCTATTGGTAGTTGGCACCAAAATGTAGGAAATTGTCAGTATTTGTGCTAATAGTTTACAAATGTATCAATGATCGCTTGTGCAAAAGTTTGAGGAGTAGAAGCTCCGCAGATGAATTCTTCTTGTGATGTCTAAGAAAATAGAGTATTTAGAACACCTAGGGAAAAACATTTAATGCGGTAAAAGGGTTAGTTGTGTGAGTTATAAAAGGGTATTTGGAACCCTCATTTGTCACCTTGCATCGAAGAAGAATAGGAGAGCCTTTGCAACACAATTTCAAAGGAGTAAAAGTCAATTTGGCGGCGAATTCATTAGGTATTTCAATTGCTTGTAAAATTCTCACTTAACTTGGTGCTCGATAGAAACTTGTTTTGTACAAAAAGGAAAATTAAGCAAATCAAAGGATTGGTGAATTTAGATAAATATAATAGTGTGAAGATTAGGGATGTGAGAAATATGTTGTTGTCTGATGAATTGAAATGGCTTGAAGGTGTGAAACATAAAATTTTGGACATTTGGAATGAATTTCCCTATTTTGATAACGTGGAAGTCATTAGGTTAATCTTGAATAGATTGAATGATGACATTCTAACTCTGGATAAACCCTATCTCATTTTGAAAGAGGTAGTTAAGAATCTAACTAGATTATGCAATATTGGGGATATACCAAAAAAGAAGTCAAAATCCTAACTGGAGTAACTGGAGATCAAAGGGCTTTGATAATATTGATGATCAAAGATCTAA